>JAGFPH010008792.1:870-12763 GCA_018207615.1 Philaenus spumarius
GCAACTTTATTTCTATATTGAACTAGCTGGCCCGATCCGGCTTTGCAAGGAGAGACAAATCAAAGTTAAATATCGGGATTTTTAGGGACTTTGACATCTCCAAACCCCCCACCCTAAAACCTTTCTTAGCGAGCACCTATAATAAATACAGTCAATTTGTGCTTAAAAGAGCCCCTGGCGGGAAAGTTTTGGGGTAGTTTTGATTTCTTCCTTTCTATATGTTTTTTTGGGGTGCTGAATCCGAATCTGAGGTTTGCCTACAAAATTTCGTGACTCATCATTGAAAAAAATGCAAAAACATGTCAAAAATCATGAGTTTTGGAGGTTTTTTGCTTTTAATTCGAAAACTATCAACTTTTCGTAAATAAACTTCCTATTAGAAAAGAATGTACATAAAATTTACTACAAATTTCATTCCATAAGTTATTTTCTCCGACGAACCTTTCGGGCTCAAGCGCCAGTTGAAAATTGGCGTATTTTGGCTGTCGCCGCAAATACCCACATTTCCATTCCAAAGCTCTAATTTATTATTAAAGGCAGTCATTTAGAGAATTCCTCCTACTTTTAAGCTGAATACAATGTGACTGGTTTCAATTATTATGTCATCTAAAGTAATAAAAAATATATAATATAAATTAAAAAACTAATTTAATATACTACGTTTTTAAAACAGTCTAAATCTGTATAACTCTGCATGGCTAGGAGAAATTTTTGTATACTTTTTAGTCAGTTTTAAAAACTTTGTTTATTGAATTATTTTTACTTGTATTTTATGCTTTTTAGTCTTCAGTTGGGAGTTATATTTAAAGTATCAAATCTCTAGCTCATTGAGAACTTAGTTTAAAATCGAATAGACGAACAAACAGACAGACAAGAATGCGAGTTAAAATTGCATTGACATCCAGAGATATGTTTAAAGTTTAAAGTTTCTAGCTCATCGGGAAGTTAGTTTAAAATCGATTGCAAAAGATGTACTGAACAAACAAGAAAGCAAGTTAATAAAAACGTAGATATAAAAACCTTTTCAAAACCACATTATATTACATTTTTTGCATGCAAATATAATTCCGTCTTTATCGTCTTTTGATTTTATTTATTAACTCCCGGCCTCCCCAAATGACTTTATAATTGCCCGTCTGGTTTAAAAGCCACTTTTCTTTCTATTCGATTCCTTCACACACGAGCCAAGGCCAAGTACTTGTACAAGGCGTTTGCACTGACCTAACATTCGGACTTGAAAGATGCAAAATGTGTCATCGACGAAGGGTTTTTGTTACACTGGGTCAAATGGCACCACGCCTAGACGTATTCAGAAATGTGCTGAAACTATGTATCATATGTGAAGGCAAACTACTAATCAAATGTAGTAGTCATTTTCAATGGCTACCCTGATAAAGATTGTGAAAGCACCAAACGACTAGAACGATAGAGAAGAGCGCAAAGAAAACAATCTGCTGCTATATCGTTTACAGAATCGATTTTGCCCTCTGTCTCGCAGGAGAGTTTCCTTGCAAACTCCAAAAACAAGAGTCGGTTGATATTTATGCTAACGAAAAATGTTATGACCACAAAAAATTTATTCACAGCAAGCTGAATGTGGAGGACGCTGATATCCTAATTAATAACTGCTCTTTTGTTGGCCCCGTCAAATGAATATGTGACATTGGCGGGGCAAGATATAGACCTTTTGGTGATTTTGATTGACCTGTGTAGCCCTGCTATACAGAATGTTTTCTTTTTAAAACCGGGAAGAGGAAAATTGTTTCAAACACTCTACAATCCTCATCTTACCGCCGACAAAACCCAATCAGACCATATATTGTTCCTGCACGCGATGAGTGGTTGTGACACCAGTTCTGCTTTACTTAATCAGGAAAAACTGAAATTAAAAAAAATTTACAAAATAAAAAATCATTTTACTATACTGGTTACAAATAAATTAAACTATTTTAAATTTATTTATTGTAATGTTTTCCCATCTCAACTGGGATAAACATGGTAAATACCAGATAAATTTGAAAAAAAATAATACCCCGAACGGCTGAACTGATTTTTTTAATCATAGCTATACTAAGAGCACTCTCGATCAAGACAAACTTCAATAGAAAAAAAAAACTAAATCAAAATTGGTTTATCCATTTGGGAGCTACGATGCCACCGACAGATACACACGTTAAACTTATAACACCCCTATTTTTGCTACTATTTGGAGGGTTAAAAATAAATGGGCCTATATGCTGGTAATAATCGTAAACTACCGCATGTTAAAATGTAGGCCTAACCTAAAAACACAGCTTCTCATTCGTTTTGACAAATCGGATGATTTGTAAATTGAAAATTTTACTTGTAGGCCTAAAACTAATGTTATTGTACATCCTTTTTTATTGTAAACCAGAAATTACTTGTAATTGTAAGTTTTAAACTTGTGGGTTTTTCAAATCACCATTTTGTATTTGCATGAGATCAGCACCCCCAGTTTTTGGAATTTTCAACAAAACATACTTTCATCTCTACTTGAGATAGGATCAAAGTTGTTATTTTCGCACCACCTATTTCATTTCCAGATGAACAAGTCCCTACGGTAGAACAACCCGAACCTGGGCTAGGATCCGCCGCCTTCAAAAAACCTCAGCCAGGACACTGAATTTCTAAAATTTCGGACATTACATAACTTGAACATTTTTATATTAAATCTTTGAAAAAAATGAATTGTACCTTTACATATACGATCTAAATAAGGTATAGGCCTATGCAGAGAACTAATTGACAACGTTTAATATGTTAAATTAAAGTGTTGGAGTGGAAAATGTGGGTTTTTTGCGGAGACAGGTGAAATACGCCAATTTTCAATTGGCGCTTGAGCCTGAACGGTTCGCCGAAGAAAATTACTTATGGGATGAAATTTGTAGTCAATTTTATGTACATTCTTTTTTAATAGGAAGGTTATTTACGAAAAGTTGATAGTTTTCGAATTAAAAGCAAAAACCCACCAAAACTCATGATTTTTTACATGATTTTGCATTTTTTTCAATGATGCGTCACGAAATTTTGTAGCTCACCCCAAAAAACATATAAAATGGAAGAAACCAAAACTACCCCAAAACTTTCTTGAGAAAAAGACAATTTGACTGGACGCTTGTTGGGACTCGATTTAAAGAAAATACATTATAGTCATTGCCTCCAGCACAAAGAAATAGTATTATTTTTAGATAATTGGAATGAAGTTCCTTTAGATAGGAGTTGACACATAGAACATGTAACGCGTAACAAAAAACCGTTATCGAATTGGTTGCTATGGTAATGAATGTAAATACATTCGAGAAACATGTGTCACCGTCATCATCATCACACGTATACCCTGTTTTTAAGGCTCCGTCGCATCTCCACAGTTATTTAAGGCTATGTAGCATCTCCGCAATTATTTAAGACACAGCTGCATTCCCACATTTATTTAAGGCTCCAACGCATATCCGCAATTATTCAAGGCTCCATGATTGTTTAAGGCGTAATGAACTTCGTTCCTGAACGGGGTACCACGAACGCACAATTTTTTTTTTAATTTGTAAAATAGAGCAAGTATACAAGTAAATCAGTTATCAAATTCAAAATTATGTTTCGAATAAAAACAAATGTGTTTAATATAATATTTTTAGTTATGTAAGTTTTAAGTTCATCGTGTAATTAATGAGTTTAATTATTAGTAATTACTTTGTTTTGAATTTATCTATTTAGATATTTCAATTTATTCATATTAGATTATGCATTGTATACATATTGAATTGAAATGGAAGTTAATTATCTGTTTGGATGTAATGTTAGATTGTTATTTATGTTTGAAGCTCTACTCATTTTATAATAATTAAATTATTATTTATATTTTTTAATTTCACTAATAAATTATGCTTAATTCTTATTTACTTCCTACCTGTTGATTTTTTTACATTTTGAGGTTATTAGTTACACAATTAAAATATGTTCTAACAGCTGTTGTGATTTAACAATAATATGGATGTTTCTCACTTCTAACTATTAAACTTATTATCTGGATAAAAATAAAAGACAATATTTTCAAACGAAAAAGTATCGAAAACGTTAAATGTCTTGTGATAACTTTGAGTACAATTAATTATAACCAATTATATTTTATTTACAAAAAAAGAGAAAACATTTTTTGAGTAGTTCTTTTACAATATTTGATTTTGAATTGTGTCTAGGGGATAAAAGTATACTTACTGCACATAAGAAAAGTTTTATAGAGAAAACCGACACAAAACATAGTGTCGATGGAGCTTAATTGTCCATTTTTTAAATCGAATTGTAAGTTTCATTTTCTCAAATTATATTATTTTAAGGTCGTTACTTATTATCTATACTAATATTATAAAGATTTAAAATTTGTTAGTTTGTAAGTAGGGGGTAACCTCTGGAACTACTGAAGCGATTGAAAAAATAGTTTTACTAATAAAAAGCTACTCTATCCCTGAATAACATAGGCTATAATTCATTTTGATAAAAAACATTTTTTATTGCAATATTTGTAAATTTAGTTGGACAAGATTCAATATAAACATATAAATATATAAACAATATAAACATCATCATGTCGCAAGCGGCATTTATAAAATAACCTGTGACGATTGCAACATGCAATATATAGGCCAAACTGGAAGATCCTTCAAAACCAGATTTAAAGAGCATATCCCAAATAAGAATACCAGCAACAATAATAAACGTTCAAAATTTGCAGAACACTTAATAGAAACAGGCCACAGTTACACCAATATAGACAAAAACCCGCAAATATTACATAAATGCTCGAAAGGCCCTATTATGAACGTTTTGGAGCAATTCTAAATTTATAAACACTCGAAAATAGACCCAACAATATTATTAAATGAGAAAACCTAATTCTAATCCAACAATATATTTGACAAAATCATTCAGATGGACCCCCACCAACTTAAGCTAGGGAGCACACTAGACTGATAAGGAAAATCAGTAGCCTGCAAAAAACGATCGCGGACACATGTAATTTCGGCTTGTATTGTTTTTATGAACATTTGACCAGATATCTTGTAAGACATGCCTTGAATAGTTAAGACATTTTTATAATAATTATTTGGTGAGCGTATTATCATATCAACTTATATGATAGTGATAGGTTAGATTTAAAAATAGTTGAATATGAAGATTCACCTTTGAATTTAGGTTAGGCTATTTCTATTAGCAACGAATTGAGTCATTTCTTTTATCCGTTAAAATACGCAACCAAATCTGCTCACAGATCAAACATGTCTGACATCAGAATTTTTTGTATTTCACTTGTCTTAAGGTGTTTACAAAAAAAAAAAAACAATATAACTAGTACAAACAATATAGATTGACCTCGGTAGGGACTCATAAACGTGAAAAGCTCCAGGAGTTACAAGGCACGGAAAAGTCGATATGACGTAATGACTTATATAACTGTATCGCGAGGTATAAGATCGATAGTCGAAATTGCAGCATCTGTATTGAGGTCAAGAAAATAATGCCAAACTAGTGTGCTCTAGTATTGAAAATAAGTTACTGCAAGATTAATCTCTTCTTTAAAAACGGGCCAAGACTTTGCTTGAGGGTGAACAAAAATAATGTGACGAGAAAATAAGATCAATCTGTTGGACAGAATTTTAATAAACTTTACAAGTTTTAGTCTGTCAGAGAGCTTTACAGATTCATCTCATTTTCTCGTATAGAGATTACCCCAAGAGGACATAATATAATTAGGCTATAATAAAAAGCAAATGCGTGCGGTCATCTCGCCTTTTCTTCAATTCTTTTGCCAGCCTTAACGGCAAAATACACACATAATTTTAATCTCTCAATTACCGTTTATTATTAGTTAGTTTTTTATACAAATATTTACTGTTTCCATACGTTTAATGTTATTATAGGCTAATAAAGGTGTAGAATTAAAATTATAACATCAAAGCTAAGATGGCAAACACAGTTAAATGTCCATTCATTGTAAATACATTCAATAAACAAAAAATGTTGGTTTATCAGACTAGGCCTAACCTAAAATTATTGTGTCAATGTTTAATTTATTTTACCTTTCTTTTAACGGCAACACACATAGAATAATTTTAGGTTAGGCCTAGACTTAAAATTACTTTCTAGGCCTAACCTAAAATTATTGCATGTATGTTGTCGTTAAGGCAGGTAAAATAAATTCAATGTACACACAATAGTTTTAGGTTAGGCCTAGACTGATGAACCAACATTTTATGTTTATTGAATGTATTCCAGCGCTTGACGATAATATCTGAACTACGCCGGACGGAACCGATCATCTCTTAAAAACACACGTTTCTTGAATGTATTTACATTCATTGCCGTAGCACCAATTTGATAACGTTTTTTCGTTACTCGTATTTTATATTTGTCATTGCCATAGCAACCAATTAATAACAATTTTTTGTTATGCATTACATTTTCTATTTGTTAACTCCTACCGCAAGCCGCGTTAAGGAACTTCGTTCCAATAAATTACCTTGTATGGTCTGTCTTGTGACTTCAAGTAAATTTCTTTATTATGGCATGGTTCAGAGTCATAACTCCATCATCAAATATCCGCTTAATTATGTTTTGAATTAATGCCAGGTTGAACTCAATTAGTCAAACCGTTTTCTAGATATGAATTATTTTGTGCAAAAAACATAATGGCGGATATCTGAAAAATGAAGCTTTTTCGAGTTTATGTTTATATGAACTTTTTTCTTCCTTTTTGTATAAGGAATCATATCCGAAAGTCAGGGGTTTTTTTTACACCCTGTATAGAGAGATTTTCGAATAAGCTCCCAAATCGTTACCAAGAAATTCTCACCCACCATGTACATCAGTCTGCGAGACTTTACTTGTTTAAAACTCAAATTATCCCAATAATACCTCTACTTTACAGAAAACTAATTTAAAACCTGCAATAATTTACCAACCTAGATTAGTTGGCGTTAAAACTAACGTCTGTATTTTCGCTTGGATGATTAAAGTTTTATTTAATCAAACTTGTGCTCCCTCCCTCAGCGCTTCCTCCTAGCCTAGGCTTTGTAAGTTAGTAATCACGTCAGTTTGCTTACTCAGCAAAAGAACTTGTTTTCTTAATTCTCAAAGAATATTTAAAAACGCTTCTTAATTTAAGTGCGAGAAATTACAGTTCTCTGAGTAATGGTTTCACATTTACATTTTCATCTTTGTGTGGCACGTGCTTGGTTGTTTCTTACAGCTTGTATTATTCGGCCCTCTTCGAACTGAATACAGGGTGCCCCATAAGTAAAGTGACAAACTTCGGGGAATGGTTCTATTTGTCAAAATAAGAAAACAAGTTTATACAACACAGACCCGAAAACGCTTCGTTTTCTAGATATCCGCCAATTTTACTTTCTCCACCCTATACGTAGTATATGGAGAAAGTATTGTTTTCGTAAAAACGTTCGAATTTGAATTTTCAGTTGAATTATCTGTTTTGGTGCTCCCAGAACCCCAAAAAATTGTTTAGTGCAATTATCTGTGTTGGTGCTCCCTGAACCCAAAAATATTTTTAGTGGAATTTTTTGTTTTGGTGCTCCCTGAACCCAAAAAAGTGTTTTTAACGTGGTGTCTGTCTGTCAGTGTGTCAGTATGTATACACGACCAGAGGGGACACTATTGGTCCGATTTTCATGAAATTTGGTATGTAGGTACTAAACCCTAATATCTCCAGGCGTTTTTTTCATTTTTTGGAATTTTTAATTTTTAAGGGTAATTTACCCCTAAAAACCAATAAAAAACGACAAAAATGCAAATTTCTCAAAAACGGCTCTAACGATTTTGATCAAATTTTCAGTATTTATAGTGCTTAAGATGCCAAACAAAATGACACCATCCGCTTTTATCAAAACTTCGGCGTTTCATAATTATGGGGAAATGTTAAAAAATAAACAAGTTTATGTTGTCAATCTAGCATCGCGGCAACGGCCGCAAGGGATAGCACAACGGTAGAGAAGACGGCCAGTAATTCAAAGGTCGCGCGATCGAATCCCGCCTGGGACAATAACTTTTTTATACGATTGACGTAGGTAGAATATTATTTTTTTGTATTGTTCTAAAAAGTAGTAAATAAAATGATTAAAAACAATATTATTTTGACTACAGTAAGTTGGGAGAAAGTTTGTGTCAGTTAACTGATACCGTTTATTTTTAAATGGTTTGATTTATTGAGTTCTTGGCGTGAAATTTAACCTAACAATGATATATCACAAGAAAAATAAGCGATTAAATCCAATCATGAGTTTCAAAGTGGCGGCTGTTAGAAAATGTCAAACCTAAATTGCTCAAAAACCGTAAATTTCAACAAAAAATGTCAAGACACCTTTTGTAGCCCTTTTGATTCAATTTCGGATGGTGTAACTGTCAAAACAATCGGATGAAGAATAATAGTTAAGTTATGTGTAAAAATTGGTTTATTCAACCCGGCATACTAGATGCTTGGGAAACTTTTTATACTAACAAACATAGTAAAATAATTGTAAATAATGAATTAGGACCGATACAAAATTCAATATTAATATAAAATATGTATTGTTTGAGATTATTATTAAGATAGTAACTTGTTTAGTTATGTAGTTAATGTTAGGCTAGTTATAATAACGCAAGGCGGGTAAGGCCTACTAATGTAACGCAGTCATAAGCCACCCCCCTTTGTATTCCGTGTAAATGCGGGACAGGAAACACTGTTAGTTTAGTTATATTTTGACTATTGTAGCTCGTGCATCACTGAAGATGGCGATTTTGTCGTTGAAACCCGTTTGAGTTAATAAACGTATTAGTTGTGAGATTTTGTGTTCAAAGTTTATTCTCTCAAGTAACAGTAAGCATTACTTTCTTATTAACGACTAGGGGAAACCCATGAGTGCTCCGCACGCCAACTCCGTTGGAACCTTCCGTACGCATAATCATGTTATGTTTTCTTTATAATAAAGGTGTAGGGTTAATAATAACCCCAAAGCTAAAATGGTAAATAATGTTAAAAGTTCAAATCAAATTATTTCGTATATTTTATAACAGCAGTTATAATAAAGTTTAAAAGAAGCAGCTAGGCTCAGGACTACACTTTAATAAAAACCTAACCTAATAGTTAGAAACAAATAGTTGCTTCAAAGTGTGAAATCAGGTGGTAATGGAAATATTAGAGCAAACAGCTGTTTTATCTGTTATTTCATTCAATTGGTTACGATGGTGATTCATCGATGGCCTAATCTAAGAATGACTAAATATTACAAATATTGAAATAAAAAATGTTTTTATCAAAATGAATTATAGCCTGTTACTCAGGGATAGTGGAGCTTTTTATTAGTAAAACTATTTTTTCAATCGGTTCAGTAGTTCCAGATTACCCCGTTCATACAAACAAATTTGACCTCTTTATAATATTAGTATGGAAAGCAAAGGTTTCATTCACAATTGTTCGAGTAATGCGAAGCACATATTGGTCTCCCCTAGTAATCATATTGTAATAATTATAAATATTCAATCATAGATAGGTTAGAAGCAAAAAATAAAATAGCTCGGCATCTGCTAAAATTCAGTTTTAAGGGGCAGTATATACAGTTTGCTTAACGTAAACGATTCGCAGTTAATAAGACAGTATCACGGGGTATTACCGGCGCGACGAATGGTACGGGAAGCTCCTGAGACTTTCATTACAGGCGCGGAAATTTTATTTCGTTGTATTACTTTAACTTACTTTTAATATCATTTTGACACTAAGAGTTTTATTTAATGTGCTTAGACAATATATATATAATATGGGGAGTTAGTTATATATCGTGTTCAAATATGCTTTAATATTGTTGTTCAAAGACAATAGCATATTAGATTTCTAATAATGTAAAGAATCTACTTTCCCTACTTTTGGCCAATAAGTAATCCTTCCCAACATTTTCAGGAAATTATAATATATTCAACTATTTTGGTATTATGTTTAAAAAAAATTTAAGTATAAGCTTCAGGCTACTATTATGTTCTCAGAGAGACGGTACAAATTTCTTTGTAATCTGCATTTTTAATATACAGCACAATTCATTTCATTTTAATCCATACTTAATATTTTCCACAATTACGTTACGCGTACTTAATTACAATTACAGCCCAGAAAAACTAGACGGCAAATTTGGTTTTCTACAAAAAATATACTTCGCATTTTGTATTTATTTAGTAGGTTTTGAACCATAGGACAAAATACCGACTATCTCCTAACTTATCTTCGGTGCACTCTCACCCACCCACCATAAGGGTGCAGAATTTGGTTTATGTCAAATAATTCCTTTATGTAAAAAACGAAGTTTAGAAAATTTCCTACAGAAATACATATCTTTAGCGTATTTCCGTAGGAAAAATATATGTATATATGTGTTCGCACTCTAGCGGCCGCATTTTAAGTCCGATTTGGTTCAAATTTGGTACACATGTCGGTTGTCTACGTCGCTCGGACGAGTTCGTTAGCCAAAAAATCCAACCACCGGAAGCACGTTTTTTGACCGGAAGTAACTATTTTTTTAGATTTTTCCTACGAGAGTGTTTTAAGAGATTTTTCTACAAATATAAATGTAGGATGTTATTCTGCACATTTTTTTTACGCTACCTTATAATAGCTCGCTTGGTTCCCCCAAAATCGATCATAACGTAAAATACCATAGAAGTACCCGGTTCATGTGGTAGATTTTACCGTGGAGTTGGCGTGCGAAGCACGCAATGCATTGTGTATTGAAAATACTCCCAATATGGGGGTTGGCGTGCGAAGCACGCATTGCTTTGTGATTGAAATTACTCCCAATATGCGGAATGGCGTGCGAAGCACGCAATGCTTTCTGTATTGAAGATACTATAAATATGCGGAATGGCGCGCGAAGCATTTTGCAGCTATTCAGCACCGTCGTGAATAGACCTATTTCCCAAATTGTTGGTTGAAACCCTAAAACATAGGCCTATAAACTTAATTTTGGAAATTTGCTCAACTCACGTCAGCGGTTCAGCTGCGTGGTCGAATTATTTTTGTTACTGCCGTTGGCCTCGCAACAGTAGTTTTGCGCGCTGTAAAATCCCCCTCGTGGATTTGAACCAAGTACTTTTATGGTATTTTACGTTTTGATCGATCTTGAGGGAACCAGATAAGGTCGTGTAAAAAACAAAATGTGTTGCATAATCTCCTACAATTATTTTTTCACGTAAACCCCCAAAACGTTTAATTTTAGTACGAAAAATCTCATCAACAAAAATTACGTCTAGTTAAAAAAAATGCTTCCTCCGAGGCACTTAGAAAACCAAGGCGTGTACCAAATTTGGAACAAATCGGACGTAAAATGTTGCCATTAGAGTGCGAACACATGTATGTATATGTACAATTTGAAATGACAAAACGTGTTCTGGGGGTCAAGATCGGTGCTCATTGACCATTCCCGACCTTAGGTCTCACCATGAGAATCACTGCATAGATCATCTTTCCTATTTGAAATTTGCTAAAATGCTTGATGTGGAGTAGGCCTACCCTAATATATCGTCGTCCACGGTCCAACCTCCAACGTAGATTTTGCTTGTACACCGGACGAATTCGTTGCAATTTTAATGATTTGCTAACTAATGAATGTGCGCAATTTGTGTTTTTACATTTTAATTTTTACTTTCTCCCCCTATATCATAGTATATGGAGAAAGTATTGTATTCGTCAAAATTTTCGAGTTTGAGTTTTTGGTGGAAATATCCGTTTTGGGTCCTCCTGAACCTAAAAAAGTGGTTTTCGGAGTGATGTCTGTGTGTGTGTCGGGGTGTGGGGGGTGTGTGTGTGTGTGTGTGTGTGTGTGTGTGTGTGTGTGTGTGTGTG
>JAGFPH010008792.1:27838-44130 GCA_018207615.1 Philaenus spumarius
GGCAATGGACAAATATCGACCAGATGTCTCCACTACAACATCTGTTCGTTCTATTTCTAATGCAGTATCTCTGCCAGTAAACCCAACGGCAATGGACCAACCTCAACCAGTGACTTCCACTACAACATTTGTTCATTCTCTTCCTGATGCAGTATCTCTGCCAGTAAACCCGACACCAGGAGACCAACCTCAACCAACAACCTCCGCTACAACATATGTTCATCCATTTCTCGATGAAGGGCCTCTGCCATTAAACACGTGTCACACACTACTAGTGGACCAACCTTTGTCAACGAACTTTAATTATGAACTATTACCAATATACCAAACTGAAGAAGTAGTTAACCAGAGGACTTTGAGGAACAAACCACGCGCCAATCTTAAATTTGACAGTAGTGACTACGAAGATATATCTAGTGATATTTATAGCCCACCAAACGAACAAGAATCACTGACAAGTGACTCAGATAGTGACAAAAATGTAAGGAAAACATCTTTGACAAAGAAATTAGGATATACTTTCCACCCTTTGAATCATAATAATTCTTCTACAGATGAAGATGATCCTTTACCTCGAGAGCAACTCTCTAACACGAATATTCTGGAAAATCCTTGTATACATCTAGAAGAACCCTTGGGTTTACAGCGAGAAGCTAATTTGGAATTAAATAAAAATCTTTCTACAAATGTACATGGACTTTTATCAATACAGAACGTCACTAATGTAAATGTACCGGAAACTCAAGAAACCTATGTGGAAAAGGTTTGTAAAGTAGCAATGGCATCATGTAGTAGCTCTAATAAAAGTAAACGAATATGGGACAAAAAATATATGTGCTGTTTTTGCAAAGCAATGGTATCAAAAATTGCCAGGCACTTGGAATTAAAACACAAGGACGAACTTTTGGTAGCCAAATTTAGTGCACTGCCCAAAAATTCACAAGAAAGGTTGTCAATAATTACACAATTACGAAGCAGAGGGAAATTCATACAAAATAATGATGCTCTCTTAAAAGGTGGAACTTTAGTGCCTAAAAAACGACCTGCAAAAGCAAAATACGAACCTAAAGATTTTCTGCCTTGTGAGTTTTGTGGAGATTTTTACTCAATCAAAGAATTGACTAAACATCAGTCACGATGTGTCTTATCGCAATCTTCATCCTCTGGTAATAAAAGGGGTGCAAGAGCAAGGGCTGCTTTATTGTTGCCCTTTACGCCTAACATTAGTAAATCTCTGCAAACACAAATTTTAGGGAAAATGAAACATGACCCTGTTTTTGAAACTATAGTTAAGGACAAACTCACTATAGATTATGGTAATAGTTTGTTTAATAAATATGGACACTTAATAAAACACCACCGACTAATAAAAGATAAGTTGAGAGAAGTTGGGAGACTGCTTCTAGAAGTTAAGAACTTGGACTCCACAATTAAGAGTTTGGATGACCTAATAAACCCTAAAAAATATCAAGTTTTTGTATCTGCTGTCAAGTCATTGGCAGGATTTAAGGAGGACACAAGTGAATTGAAGATTCCGTCACTTGCTATAAAACTTGGTCAGGCAATGACCAAGTGTGCAACCATATTAAAATCAGAGTGTTTTCTTGATGATGTATTGGAAAAAAGACTTCCTGAAATTGATAAATTCTTATATCTAATGAAATCAAAATACGCTGAAGACATAACGAACAAAGCAAGGACAACACTGTATGAAGGAAAGTGGAATAGAGAAGAAACTCAACCACTTTCAACGTATATAAAAAAGCTACATGATTACTTGTTGACTGAAACTGACAAACTGAACGCACGGTTTAAGGAAAATGCTGATAGAGAAACTTTTGAAAGGCTGATGGAATTGGCTATGGTCAGGTGCCTTGTCTTAAATAGAAGGCGTGTTGGTGAAACACAATACGTATATTTAAAGGACTTCAAAAACATAAAGTCACAAGAAAACCAAACGGATGTGTTTCCCAATCTTTCTGCAACGGAGCAGATGTTGACGAAATCTTTAATGAGACTCGAGGTAAGGGGAAAAAGGGGACGTAAAGTTCCAATCCTCATACCCCCAGATACAGTTAAAGTTTTGAATATGCTTTTAGAAAAACGAAGCGAATTCATAGATGATGCAAATCCATACCTATTTCCCTCTATGAAATCTGCAGAAGGACACTTTAGGGCAGATAAATCTCTTCAATCATGTGCGAAAAAGTGCAACGCTCAAAAGCCCAAAAATATAACATCAACTCGTCTTCGTAAAAATGTTGCCACAATGATTCAACTCCTGAATTTGCAGCCCCACGAGTTTGAGGGAGTGGTTCAATTCATGGGGCATGACCCTAAAATCCATATGAGTTACTATAGGATGCAGGAGTCAACGTTACAATTAGCAAAAATCAGCAAAATCCTACTTAATATGGAAAGGGGGAATGTAAAACATCTAGCTGGTAAGAATCTTGATGACTTGGAAATAAATGACGATGAAGAGCATCCAACAGTGTCTCAGGAAGAAAGTCTTTTCTTAAATATTGGAGAGCAACCGGTTGAATCAAAATGTAGGTTGACTGAGGGAAAGAAAAGAAAGCTCCCTGCACTTAAACAATCACCTAGAAAAAACAAGAAAAAATTTCACAGGCGTCCATGGTCTGATGCTGAGAAAAGTTGTGTAATAAAACATTTTAATATGAATATTAGCCAGACGTGGATCGTCCCTGGGAAAAAAGACATTCAGGAGTGTTTGACTAAATATGCATCTGTCCTCGTCAATAGGACCTGGTTAGACATTAAAAATTGTGTTTATAATGAAATTAAAAAAAACAAGTAAAGTAGACAGTAATGATGAACAATTAATTGATAAGATTTATTTATTCGAATTCATGTTTTTTTTACCTTTCTACATTGAATAGTATCATTATATCATGTACATAATTTAAAATACTTTTTATAGTGACAATACAAACTAAAATATAAATTTATATTTTTCCTTAATTAATAGTAACGCTACACCCATCAAGAAATTTAATTGAAATTACTGTCAAACCAACAAGATATTCTTTTAATATATTTTTAAATTTTCAATTGCTTCCTTACTCCCTAGATTTTCTGGAATTGTTTAAAAGAAATTATTTACCTGTATAGAATATTTTTATCTAATTCTAAACAATGATGCTGCAAAATGTTTTATTCCTGTTGTTGTAGTTATGTTTTTTTATGTTATTATGATATGCAATAAATAAATCATATCTAACAAAATTGATCAGAAAAAGAATCATATAAAAAACAATCAAAATTCAAACAGCTAATTTTCCTTTATGCTTTCCACGTCAAGAATAGCCACTTTTTCCAACTTATATTCTCATAACTAAAATTTTATAGTTCTTAATATATAGCCTATAAATTTATTTATAACTAAAATTGTATAATTTTTAATATATAGCCTATCAATTTATTTGAATATAACATTTTGTTTTAATTCATAGTGAAATTTATTTCTAAGTAAACAAATGTTTTAGATGTTATTTTTTAATTTTTAATTTTTATGGGCATGTTAATTTGAAAAGTAGGATTTTTTTAATTCTTTATTTTTAGTTTTAATTTTATATAATGATTGATTTGATATATTTCTTGTGTTTTATTGATGTTTTGAGTACAAAATTAGCAAAAAGTGTTGCTAGATTTTTATGTCAATATAAACAACTTGTTCTATTTTAATTGATATAAAAACAAAAGTGTAAGCAAATAAAATAATACCTTTTTTTGTACTTTTTGTTTTAAAAGTAATAATAAAATAATGTTATTGCCTTTTTATTACTGTTGGGTGTTTGGGTGTTTATAGTAAATTTAAAACAACCCAAAAGACAATATTAATATAAATATGTCGTACATCATTGTGAAAAATCGTATTTTAACTTACCAGATAATGGAAACCATCCAGTAAATATCACTGAGAACATTTAAAATTGATCTTAGTCATTAACTATTATTAGCGAATTTCCATAGGAAAAATGAGCTATTGCAGTGGCCCTTATGGTGAGACTAAAGGTCGGGAGTAGCAAATGAGCACCGATCATGGTCCCCAGAACACGTTTTGGGGTGTCAAAAAAATTCATATATATATATGTATATATGTGTTCGCACTCTAGCGGCCGCATTTTAAGTCCGATTTGGTCCAAATTTGGTACACGTGTTGGTAGTCTGTGTGGCTCGTACGAGTTCGTTAGCCAAACAAATCCAACAACCGGAAGTACGTTTTTTGACAGGAAGTAACTATTTTTTGAGATTTTGACTAGGAGAATTAAATTATTTTAGAGTTTTTTCTAAAAATGTAAATGTAGGATGTTATTCTGCACATCTTGTTTTTTTACGCAACCTTATAGCTTGTTTGGGTCCCCTAAAATCGACCAGAACGTAAAATACCATAAAAGTACCCGGTTCGAAGCCAAGTTTTGCAAACTCGCAAGGCGGCCACTAGGCGTAAACTAATTCTACTAATATATTGCGTACACACAGACAGCTGTTCAACGCCTTCGTGAGTAGACCTACTTCCCAAATTGTTGGTTGAAACCCTAAAACATAGGCATATAAACTTAATTTTGGAAATTTGCTCAACTCACGTCAGCGGTCCAGCTGCGTGTTCGAATTATTAAAAGACACTAATAGTCCGTTTGGAAAAGAATATTGTCTAAAAAATATACATCTTTTACAAATATATACGGTACAAGTAACATGTTTTATCTAGATTTAAAATCAAACTCATAACAACATTTTTTTAATAATTGGATTTTTCTTACAAATTTTTGTTTGCCGTAGACAATATATTATTTCCGACAAGATAAACTATTTTATAAGTATATTTATACTTTTTCATCAAATTACAAGTTAATAAATGCATGGTACTTTCAGCATATGGTTTTTGTAATATAATAAATATTTATTTTCACAGAATACATTTTACTAACTATATCAGATCTAGCGAACTTTCGTATGATTATTCTTTTTACGTCTACTATTAATAGGAAAAGCAAATATATTGGTTTAACATTCATTTAGAATGGTTTGCCGTCTGTCGGTATGTTTGTGTTTTTTACAAAAATCATTATGGATCATGTTTCGTTCAAGGTAGAAACTTGAAATTCTATCCGTCAGCGTGATACTACACCAAGATGGAGGCGCCGAACATGACTCTTCCTAGTACCAAGAGCTTTTAGCGATTTCTCTGGAAAACTTATTTACTTGAAACTACAGTGTTGAACAAGAACCGGATCAAAATCATATTATTATGTCAATGAAAGCATCATTTAAGAAGTATTTCACAATTCGATTACAACACAATGCCGAAAATGTTAATGAGTCATTACATAAAAGAAAAGTTAGAAGCCATTTAACTAAAGTATTCTAATAACATTTTTAGGACAGTACATAAATGTGAAAATTAAGTTGCTGACTTTTTTACATTTTTGTCATTTTTCTAACAATGTTCTTTTTCCTAATTAATGTATTTGAATTTGCAATGAGTCTTTTTTTATTATTCGTAGCCTATGGGGCGGGAACAAAAACGACTCCACGCCGGCCGGCGCGGCAGGAGTGGTCTGTCAGTGTCAGCGGCGCGCATCGCCACGCCAGAATACATTACTGTTCCTTTCCTGGTATATCTAGCTACCGGTAGCCACCCCACCAAAATTCACGTCCGTGCGATCCCGTTCCTTTTCCTGTCCTGTTCCTTTCATGGTACAACTGTACCTTATACGGTGTATTCAGTGGTAATTGTTAAGTGTTGCCACAGGAGCAAAAATGTCACATTACGTACTGTTTACTTACTTGTTAATACAAATAAGTGGTAGAGCTCGTGCGTTTCTTCGTGAAGCCTGGATAGTGTAAGACGCGAAGAGGAGTGGGGAATCCCAGATCGGGAGGAGAAGTTTACATCAAAGCTCAAGTGAACTAATAGTCTGACAAAAAATATTTGTGTGTTATTGGTGGTGTTTAAACGGCAGTTTCTAAATTTGAAACTAATTATAAATCAAAGTTTCGTAAAATTGCTTCTTACTATATACAGGGTTAGTTAAAAGTCTGGAGACACCCCCTTAACTGTCCACCGAGCATTGATAGAAAATCCAAACCCGGGGGTTGTTTATAAGTCATAAAAGCACACGTTCCCATGCATAGGACAACGTTGCCCCCTAACTCAAAATCTAAATTTTTGGAAGGAAGAGTTTTTAGAAAAAAATTCAAGAGACAAAAAATGTTTATTTCAAAGTGCTTGACCTAAAATATTGCTTCCAAATCGATTTCGTAAATGTTATTTTTTACAAAATTTTTTAAGAAGGAGGTGTAAAAATAAAATTTACGAAATCGATTTGGAAGAAATTTTTTAGGACAAGCAATTTGAAATAAACATTTTTGTCTCTTGAAATTTTTTCTAAAAACTCTTCCTTTTCGAGATATTAGCAACTTTATGTCGATTTATTTCAACACGTTTAGGGCCGCTGTTTTGATCTGGGTGGTCCGATTTTTATTTTATTTACGTCATTTTCCTAGTCTTAAATAGATCTTTAAAATGAGGTATCACATTTAAATACTTTATATTTAAAAATATTGAGTAGCCCCTAAAAATTCCGATTTTGAGTTGGGGGGAAACGTTGCCCTATGCATGGGGAAGTGTGCTTTTATGACCTATAAACAACCCCCGGGTTTGGATTTTCTATCAATGCTCGGTGGAGAGTTAAGGGGGTGTCTCCAGACTTTTAACTAACCCTGTGTGATAACCTTATCATTAAAACAAATTACGTTTAATTTTATGAATACCACTCCTATGATTCTTCATTATACCGCTTATCTTTAAAAATAATTCTACACTCACTAGTGTGTTTAGTTTTTTAGTTTTAAATGATATGTTTAGTAATAATAGCACACACCTACAAATAAAAAACTCAATAAATTAATAATTAACACCTCTAACTGCCAAAGTTAAATATTTTGGAAATTTGCCTTTTGCAAGCATATTTCCAAAAAATTATAAAAAATAGTAATTGTATCCGAATCCAAAAGGTTCGATAACTTTTTTATAAAAAAAAGTCGAAAGAATATATGTATCCAAAAACAATTCATTGATGTAAAATTGTAAAAGTTATTAGCTCAGGAATTAAAAGAATGTTCAATTGACGAAAATAAAATCGAACTTCAGGTCTATATAAAAACCTTAAATGTTTGTAATTTTTTTCAAAATATACAAAAGTTTTGTAATTTAGTTATAAATAAAAGTGTATAAAAATATAATATATCAATTTCATTTTTTTGTTCACAAAACAACCGTTTTAATATTTCTACTACAAAACCACTAACAAAGGCACACACATATAGTATTTTGAAAATAGAATTACGAATATATACTTTACTCTCACTCACGCAACCCATACGGAAGATTCAAATTTCGTCCTATTCTAAAACATTGTATTTTCTAACGGTCAAACCAGTTCTGGGTGCTTTAGCTGACTGTAGAATGACTATATTTCATGAACAAAATCTAATAGCCTCCTAACACTAAAAATAAGGTTTACCTTATATCAATCGAGAGTATAGAATTTCCTATTTACATCAATATAAAGAACTTTAAACAAATATCTCTGATTTTACATCCATAATTATGTCAATTAAAAAAAAGCTTACTTATTGGTTGAAAACTGTATAATTTCAAGGGTTTCTAGAAATACGCCTATCTCAGAAAATATGAGAGTGACGAATGATTAGTTGGCAGTTTTAAAAAGTGCAAATATTGACGAATCTAATGGTGTCCAGAAATTCTATTTAAAACAAGTTTGTCTGGATTTTATGATTCTTAGAAAAGAAGTTGCTCGCTATTTCTGTTCGTTTTCTTGCGTGCCGTTAACTGTGTATACAACTGCAATCTTAATACGATGATTACACATGTAAATATACGTTTTAGAAGGCATTTCTAAATACAAAAATTGAAGTTTGAAACATTTACTTTCCAACGGTTCCTACTTTATTTACTCGTAGGTTGGATGATTTTTAGTGGGTCAAAGATTCAGAACAAGTGAGACTATTGTATTGAATGGTCTGCAACTGTGAGACTACTACATATAGTAGTCCGGCAGTTAGAGGGTTAAACTATATATTTACAACTCGTAAAACAAAATATTTGGCAACAAATTCACTACGGTATACGAGTAATCAAAATGTTTATAGAAATGCGCGTAACCGCGATGTTACTTTGTCTAGGTGACATCGCAGACAGACCCTCCCCTCCTTGTGAGTATGCTCACATACTCAACATTAAAGTTGAGTATGCAGGTTTGATGTCATGGGGGAAAATGAATTGTGTTTTGTTTTTCATAATGAAACGTAACTAGATAAAGCCACAAACCAAGTTTCATCGGTACATGCTCATGAGTAAATGTTTATGTTTTACTTATTCTCCATAATGATAACACTTGGATTGAGTTCGTAGGATTGCTGCCACAGGAACCAAAAAAATGCGGGTATTTATGAAAATACAATAGACGACAACTAGATTAAGCCACATACCAACTTTCATCAGTCAGCATGTTATAAAATTTTACTTATTCACCTAAAGAATAACATTAGAACTAAATCTGAAGGTTTGCTGTCATGGGGACAGGAAAAAAATAGATATGTTTATGCAAATATCAATAGATCTCAACTAGATAAACCAGCATACCAAGTTTCATAAGTATATGTTCAACATAAGCAAGATATCAAATTTGTACTTATTTACCATAAGAATAACATAGGATAACGTACTGTGTTTAGCACTTTCAATATATCAGTAACCAATTGTTATAGAGCTAAGATCAAAACACCAAATTATTTATTTTTTAAATTTTAAATTATGGAGCAAATTAAAATTACATGTGAAAAGTCAGAAAACCCATTTTTGGGGTACAAACCCCACCACAAAACCCCCTTCCGGTAGTGCAATCTATCTAGGTTAACCAAATAGATGCTACGTTAAACGTTTGTACCAAATTTTATCAAGATCGGACCTATTTTACGAGAGTTATTGTGCCTACGGCACACACACAAATACAGATATACATATGTACAATTTCTAAGGAATTGTGTTTTTCGCATCTGGCGAACTCAAAACGATGGTCACGGGCTTAGATCTTACCATGCCACCTACGGTAATAGCTTCTTCCCTATAGAGGAAATTCGCTTAAACAATGACACAAATGTTTAGATTTAAAAAATCAAAGATACACTAAATTTACACTTCCTCCTAGGCTAATCCGTTCGTCTGCAATGGAGTTCAGAAATAACGTGAGCAGTACCGCGATTGAACAGATAGTGCAAGAGATTAAGAGAGTCTGTACTCTATTATGGGAAGGGGATGGCAAAAATCAGTCCACGAAACAAACTGTGAAAAAAATGAGCGACAACACAACTGTTGAACAATAGGGATTGACCGGAAGTGCAGATAAGGAGGGTACAATGACCCTTGGCGACCTTGAAGGTAGGGGCGAAGCACTGATAACACTTGCCGCACGACAACACTGATATTACTAATTCGGCAATCTGCGACGCATAATGCCTTGACACAATCAATAATAAAATGGGAAGATCTATTCATCGTTATTAAATTATTGTCTCTAAAATAGGGCTTTTAAAAATACTATAACAGAATTAATAATTTCTAGTTAAATACACTGTCCTCGTAAACAGGTGAAAAATAATGGTCCTCGGATAACCATTTACACTAACATGTCCTCGTATACAAAACACACTGTCCTCGTGTGCATTTTGAAATCTCATGGTCCTCGGATGCAAACACAAAATCTTTAAATACTTGAAATAATAAGTGTGTTTAGTATGAACTCTGTTTCTTTATTTAAGCTGATAATATATTCCTGGAATCTAAATTTAAAAAGTTATATTTAACCGGTGTCCTCGGATAGCCACGAGAAGGTAAAGTCCTCGGATAGGGTGCCGGCCACGTATGCGTGTGTGTGTGTGTGTGTGTGTGTGTGTGTGTGTGTGTGTGTGTGTGGATGTTATCAGACCTAGAGCCTAAATCAGTCATCCGATTTTGATGAAATTTGGTATGGAGGTCCTAATCTAACCCATCTCCAGGAATGTTTTTCATTTTTGTGAATTTTAGATTTTTAATGGTAATTTTTCCATAAAAACCCTTAAAATAACGGAAAAATCAACTTTTATCAAAAACGGCTCTAACGATTTTGATTAAAATTTTATAGTTTATTAGGGACCCAAATTACTATAAACTATAAAATTTTAATCAAAATCGTTCGAGCCGTTTTTGAGAAAAGTTGTTTTTTCCGTTATTTTATGGATTTTTATGGGAAAATTACTAATAAAAAAATTGGTATTTTTAATTATTATTCTACTGATGAAAAGGTAGAGTATGTTATAGTACTTTTCGTCAAAAATAAAATGTCACCACCCGCATCCCTGGAGAAAGTATGTGTCAGTTTCCTGATACCGTTTATTTAAATATGTTTAACATTTTTTTACACGTATGTGCATTCGTGTCTGTGGTGGGAGTATAATTTGTTGTGTATACTCTGTTTAAGTTTTAAACTGTTCATAAATTGACTAAAATAAATACAATGCAGTTCTTTGGCGACGCGACGTTCACAACGGAAGGAAAAACAAGAATGATGATGACGCTATAACGTTGAAACCAGTAGTCAACTAAGACAAACAGTTGTTGTTGGCGCTAAGGTAATATTAAGCTGAACTGACTATAACATAATTTGTTTTTCTCTTCAATTTTGATTTTATAAATGTGTAGGCCTATTATACTACAGTCCACTTGGATGGTTAAATTATACAAATTTGTATTGTGAAGAGTCGTACCACTCGTACAAAGCTACTAATTACCCTTAATATTGGTGAGAAGTGATTCTTATGTTACCAGATGTAGTCCACTCAAACATTTTGCTTTCTAAAAAGATGTTGGTTGTCACACCCATCGTTTTCACTTCGTAAGTGAAAGAAGTATGGTTCGACCTGCAACATTCCCGCAATAAGGTCCGTGTTTCTACAGGGTGTGTCACGGAGAAACCTTCAGGACGTGTTCCACATAAGTTCTGAAATGCTTAGTTTTTCAGATATCCGCCATTTTTTTTTTTTTTTTTTTTATATAAAATAATTCATATCTAGAGAACGGTTTGACTGATTAAGTTCAAGCTCGGCATGACGTTTAGTCTAACAATGATCTATCTCAGGAAAAATAATCGATTCTATCCAGTGATGGGATTCAAAATAGCGGCTGTTTGAAAAGTTCAAACCTAAATTATTCAAAAACCGTACATTTTAACAACAAATTTTAAGGATCTGCTGTAGTGGCGGCCATCTTGGATTTTTATCCCATAAGAGCAATGTTAAATTTCAAACCATTTATTTCATTTATTTTGTATCATAAAATTGTTTGCAAGGTCTCATTTTAAGCACAGTCACAATATGCATCCGTGTTGCAATTTAGTTTTTTTAAATGCTTTTGATTTGTTATGTAATTGACATTTTGTAAGTACAAAGTTTGAATTTTTTTCCTAACACAATAAAAAATTAATAATGAAAAATAATTTGCAAGCTGGATCAGAAATTGTATAAAGAATATTCAGTTTTTTTTTTTCAACACACAATTACAAAAGATAGACTTATAAAATGGTTTGAAATTAGGCAATGTCAAAGCGTTCAGCTGCAAGAAATTGCACTGTTTAGTTATAGGGATATAGTGAGAAGCGCTTTCGTTTCCGGTTGCTTTTTCCTTTACTGGAGCAGACCCTTAAGACACCTTTTTCGTAGGTTTTTTGATTCCCTATCCTATGGTGTAATTATCAAAACAATCGGATGAAGGATAACAGCTAAGTTAAAGATAATGGCAGCAAATGTACGTACAATTTTGCTGTGTTTACTGTCGTATAGGTAAGCCGGCTTGAACAAACCCATTATTATACATTACTTAACTATTGTTCTTCATCCGATTATTTTGACAGTTACACCATCCGATATAAAATCAAAACGGCTACAAAAAAGATATCTTGGTATGTTTTTGTTAAAATGTACGGTTTTTGAGTAATTTAGGTTTTACATTTTCAAACACCCGCCATTTTGAAACGCATTTTGAAATAAGAGCTTCTGAAACTGTCACCGCTCCTAGCGGCTAAACGGTTAAGTTTATTAAAAAAAAAACACCAAGAATAAAAATGTCTTAAAATTGTATGCAAAACCCAAAATTTCAAAGTTGACCGCCATGTTGGAAAATGGTGTCCATTTACAAATATATTAACTACATATTTTTTAATTTCTCAAAAAACAAGGAAAGGTTCCCCATTTAAAGTTTGCTGTAAAATTAATACTTTCTTTGATTCCAATTGTGGCCTCTTTGTTGATCACCTTGTATAGAAATGCGCTAAGAAATGATTTTGCAAAGTATTTCTTTGTGGGTTGAAAATGGTCCAAAAACGGGGTTCTTAGCCCTATGCCAGATAAAACAGATGATTTGAATCAAAAGTTTAGCAACACAATAATTCTAGGTATAACTTATTCTGAACCAAAACACGTTTGTTGAACGCATTTGCATTCATTACCATAGCAACCAACTTAGAAAATGTAGATTCAGTTAATTATTTTTCACAACCAACTGTTTGTTTGGGTTAGGTTAGGTTAACAAAATAAAAACAAACACAAACAAAAAATAAACGAAAAAGTCTTACTGTATTATAATTATTAATACATCTGTTGTTACATATTACAAATAAAACAGCTGATTTGTACCATAAACTTAAAACAATTTTAGGTTAGGTCTATGCACAGAACCAACACACTTTTCTTGAAAGCATTTAGGCCTAGATTTATTACCATAGCGACCAAATTGGCAAATTTATAATCAGGTAATTATTCTTAACAACCAACAGTTTTTTTTAGGTTAGGAAATAGTAAACACAATCAACGAAAAAGGGTTACTATATCATTATTTAAACACCTATCACTATAAAATTGTGCCAAATTGATTCTTTACTAGGCCTATTTGACCAGTTTGAAACACTGCTTTACCGTATCACATTTTCGTTACATTTTATAACTTGAAAATTGCCTCTCTTCTATATAAAAATACAAAATCTCTGTCCTAATCAGTGGTTATTACCGTGAAAATATCAAACTATGCAATAATCTGTTTGTATTTGTTTCGCCGCGGGGGTCGGTGAGCGAAGCGAACAGTGTTCGCAACCGTCTAGTGTTATATAAATTTTGAAAAGCTAAGGATAACATTTTTTTACGAAACCACATCTGAACATTACTCTAGACATTGCACGTGCATCCTCAACTGTCACAGAAGCTGTTATTTATGAAACAATTGAATACTTAATTGCTTTAACAACAATGTGAGTGTAGTAATTAACAGTAGAGTCATCTCTGTGGGAAACAACACTTTAGAAGTCCAGTCAGTGCACACTCGTGTTGATCTCGTCTCAACGCGCATGTGCAGTCAGTTAAACTCGTGTTGATCTCGTCTCAACGCGCATGTGCAGGTTTTAAAGCTCTTATTCAGATCACATAAGTTTGACATGCGGATCAGTGGCTAGTCTCTCCTTCCAAATGGTAGTCTCCTGATTTGATTGCTGTTACTAGTAAGCCCCCGTGAAAAATCACAGTTAAATTAACACATCAGAAATACATAACTAAAAAAAATACTGTTTAAAAACTACATACTTTATCTAGGTCTACATAATATGTTGACGGGGTTTTAACTTGATAAATGTGAACAGTTATAAGGATTATAAAACTGTAGGCCTATTTGTTAAAATTTTGTACTTATATTCATTATTACATATCTAAATAAAGATAAAATATTATCTTTTAATTGCTTTCTAACTTCATATTGATAGATCAAATAATTTATTAGTTATTAATATTACAATGAAGATATTAATAATTGCATATGTTTATATGTTATTCAAGATGTACGAATGTTTCTGAAGTTGTATCTCTACTTTAAACTTGTATAGATGAATATATTAATAATAAAAGGTTGTATTTATACTAATTTTATAACCTCAAAGTAAATCTTATATTATAACATATTATAGCCTACATTAGTTCTTTAAGGGTCGGCTCTAGCTGTCGGCCATGTTGGCTGACACTCCATAACACCAATGTTAAATTAAAATCCAAATTTTTCCTTTATTTTTGATCGGAAAATTATAGCTATTGTCAATATGCATACAAATGGCTTTTTCAAAACTAAGAAAAATATTTTGTTTAATATTTATTAACAATTTAAAACATAGATTTTTTATATATTTGTTTATGTTGACACTATTAATTATAGCGAAAAACTACCAAGCCATTCGCATGAAGAATTTTGTCCCCAAGAATTTGGTATTCTTTTTAAAACGCTATTTGAACAATTGCGGGTTTTTAATGGATTTAGGCTGAGCAATGTCCGTGTAACCTATCGCCGCTATAGGGTGATTTAAATATTTTTTTACGTTGTAACTATTAATTATAGCGAAAAAATACCAAGCCATTCGGATGAAGAATTTTGTCCCAAAGAGTTTGGTATTTTAAAAAAATGCTATTTGAATAATTGCGGGTTTTAAATGGATTTAGGATGAGCAATGTCCGCGTAGCCTACCGCCGCTATAGGGAGTCGCAGGTTGCTTTCTGTTTTACTAGAGCCGACCTGTAATTGATATATTTTAAGAAAATCAACTACACAAGACCGATTGATGTTGTAAACATAACCCCAAAGTATAATCTACGATAGAAATTGTTTAAGTATTACAGATGACATCAACTGTTATATAGTTACTCACGTACGGACGAACACTCGCTTCTATAGGAGTTGATTGATAACCCATTTTCAACTTCTGCCAATCTGGTCGGATCAACAGAACAAACTGATATGTTTACTTATTATTATTTAGTAAAAAATTGTCGTTCTCTTTATTTTCACCGATCTCTTTAGCACCGATCATGTTCCCATAACAGGTTTTGGGGCGTCATTAAAACTTTTTTTTTAAATGCGTTCGCAACTATAACGGAAACATTTAAAGTCCGATTTAGTCTAAATTTGGTACTTACGTTGGTTGTCTAAGACGCTCGAACGAGTTATTTATCAAAAAATCCAACAACCGGGAGCACGTTTTTTGACTGGAAGAAACAGTTTTTTTTAACATTTTTAGTAGAATGAAACATTTTTGGGGTGTTATTCATCCAACTAAATTTACGGTATGATTCTGCACATTTTGTTTTTTTACACCACCTTGTAGCTCACTAGGTTCCCCCAAAATCGATCAAAACGTAAAATACCATTAAATTACCCGTTAAAAAAAAATATTATTGTGGGGCATCTTTTGATCCGAGGCCAACGGTCGATTAAGTACGCTGCGAGCGAAACGAAGCAATCCATAACCGGAGGCCTCAAGGTCGAGGTGCAAAGTCGTAAAGCGAGTTTTTCCAGCTTAGACTCAAACAAATATTACTAATATATTTCGTACACATAGGCAGCTATTCAGCTCCTTCGTGAGTAGACCAATTTAACAAATAGTTGTTGAAACTCTAAAATAATACAAACATAATCATTTTGGGAATTCGCTCAACTCATGTCAGCGGTTCAGCTGCGTGGTCGAATTATTTTAATTACAATTCAATAATTTTGTTTAAATTTTGAACCTTATTCGTAAAAAATACGAATATGGGATAAAATCCTTATATGGATTTTTAATACTTCCTTAACTATACGTTATCTATACTTATAAAAGCCAAATACCATTGATTCATTGACTCATCACAGTTTCTCCAAAACCACGAGGCTTACAAACATGAAATTTGGCACTAATACTCTTTATAGGCTCTAGACGCGCACTAAGAAAGGGTTTCCGAAAATTCAAAATTTTAGGGGGAGTTTTGGTGGTATAAAAGTTACTAAATCAAGATTTCTCAAAACCTACCGAATGTATTGGAATGCAATTTGGTATGTAGCTTCCTCTAGGGCCATAGATGCTCGCTAAGAAAGGGTTTGAAAAAATTCTAAATTTTAGGGGGATTTGGGGGGTCAAAGTTACAAAGTCACGATTTCTCTAAAACCATCGAACGGATTGGAATGAAATTTGGTATGTAGCTTCCTCTAGGGCCATAGATGCTCGCTAAGAAAGTGTTTCAAAAATTCGAAATTTTAGGGGAGGTTTGGGGGGTCAAAGTTACTACAAAAAACCATCGAACGGATTGGAATAAAATTTGGTATGTAGCTTCCTCTAGGTACTCGCTAAGAAAGGGTTTTAAAAAAT
>JAGFPH010008793.1:0-10527 GCA_018207615.1 Philaenus spumarius
TCTATGGAACTTAATGCGAAATACCGCCTGAATAGCTTATCGTTCAGCTTAGTTATCACACCAGTCCTGTACAACAAAAATCTATGTAACTTAATGCGAAATACCGCCTGAATAGCTTATCGTTCAGTTTAGTTATCACACCAGTCCTGCATAACAAAAATCTATGGAACTTAATGCGATATACCGCCTGAATAGCTTATCGTTCAGTTTAGTTATCACACCAGCCCTGCATAACAAAAATCTATGGAACTTAATGCGAAATACCGCCTGAATAGCTTATCGTTCAGTTTAGTTATCACACCAGTCCTGTATAACAAAAATCTATGGAACTTAATGCGAAATACCGCCTGAATAGCTTATCGTTCAGCTTAGTTATCACACCAGTCCTGTATAACAAAAATCCATGGTACTTAATGCGAAATACCGCCTGAATAGCTTATCGTTCAGCTTAGTTATCACACCAGTCCTGTATAACAAAAATCTATGGTACTTAATGCAAAATACCGCATTAATGGAACTACGTTTTCTACACACACTCATGATAACTATAAACGTTTGTAAGATAGCATTATTCTTATTGTGAATGGATCCAATGTGACAGAACCTTGAGCTTATGATTACTTAACAAAAACCTATTGAGACAATTTACGGAAACAATGATATGACGACATTTTCCTCCATTTATTTAAACAAATTATTAGTTTTACTACAGTATCTTGTTATACGTGTATTGAGCATTGGTTTTTGAAAGATAGTACTAAGTAAATGTTAATGTTAGCCTACTAAATACTATTAGTTTTTCCCACGGCTGCGCCAATGTAGATTATTCGATGATTTATTACTTGTTTCATCTGAGGATATGGTATTGCAGTATACAGGGTGAGTTTTATGTTTTGGCACACCTGGATATAATTTAAACGGCATGAGATATCAATGTGGGACTTGACCCATACCTATTATAACATTTATTTGACTTTTTTTAGGTGGTTAAACATTTCGCCCACTATTCTAAAGGGGAGTAAAGGGGGCAACTTAAAATTTTCAAGTGCAAACCCCCATCATGTGACCCCTCATTTTAAAGGGCATAAAAAAAGAAACCAAATGGAGCAAACTAGGGGTCTCTATGTTGCAAAATAAAAAACTACAGCCATTCCAAAATACGGGCGAAGTACTTTCCAAAGTTGTTAAAAAAATAAGTTTTTCAACTCCTCATCTATGCAAACATCATGGAAAGAATTAAAAGGTTCATTTAACAGGGTAAAAGATTATTTACAATAATAAAATAAATTCTTAAAACAGTTACCTGTTTTAATGTAGCAGGTGTTCAAACTGTTCACGGCTGTTTGACAGTGTGCTAGCCGTGTGTAAAACGCTGAGGCAGCGTTCAAGACAATTTCTCTAGGAATGGTTTGAGGCAAGTGTAAAATTCTCTCAGTTAAGGGGATTCCCTACTAAAAAATTACCATTTTCCAAAAAAAACCAAAATCATTTTTTCTTTTTTTTCCTGATTCTATGGTTTATAAGGTTTAAGAAAAACATAATATATGCCACAAACGTTCTTTATATCAGTGTGAAAAATGTATTCAAAGCAAGCGCGCACCTACTTTTGGTCGAGTTGAACTTCTTTATGTTTGCTATTTGGACTAAAAAGATTTTTTATTTTTTTAAAGTAATTGCAAAGAAGGACAACAATGTTTATTATTAGGCTTTAAATGCCTCCAATATGTAAGTAAAACATATCTTGACTACAAATACTGTTTGTGCAAGATATTCCCCTCTATCGCTGCTAAAATAACTAATGGAATCTTTAAACGCGATTTCCCGCAACTTTTCAATATTGATATTTTTTACACAAAAGTTCTTATAACTTTTTAACTGCTAAAGCTACAGTGATGAAATTTTTACCACATCTTTAGTAGCTTATAATGCAACTTTTTGGTTATTTTTATTCCTCTAGGACAAATACAAGAGTATTTTGTTTTAAATGTGTAAATCAAAAATTTGTTTTATATATATATGTTTTTTTTTAAGGTTATAACTACTAAACTTTTAGTGGTAAGAATATGACTATACCCAAAATTTTAGTGCTTTTTATATACTTTAAAACATGCTATCAAACGGCCAAATTGGTTTAGTAGTAAAAAAGTTATGAGATTTAAAAAAACATATTTTTTGTCTAAAAAAAACGAAAGAAACTCAAAAAGGTATGTAAAATATATTTGTTTGCCAATTCCTATAAGTGTAAACAACGTTTTAGGTTCTAATGAATGTAAAAAATTAGTTCATAATTAAAAAAGGCCTATTATAGAAAACCCCTATTTTCACTAGGGAACCCTGAATGGGCGTCAGTTGTCTTTGTTTGGTACACCGGGTATTTCATGTAGCCTCGAAAGAAGTAGTCAATAGGTATGGTCGTAGTCTCACATTATATCTCAGGCCGTTTAAATTATATCTAGGTGGTGCCAGGACGTAAAACCTACCCTGTATACAGGGTGGAACAAAGTTGGTGTTAAAAACTTCGGGAAATGGTTCTATGGGTTAAAATAAATAGAAAATGAAGAATAATATTTTTTCGAAAAACGCTTCATTTTCCAAATATCCGCCGTTTTGTTTCTTTTACTAAATAATTCATATCTAGAGAACGGTTTAACCGATTGAGTTCAAACTTGGCATGAAGTTTAACCTAACAATAATCTATCCTAAGAAAAATGAACGATTACATCCAATCATGCATTTCAAAATGGCGGCTGTTTGAATATTTCAAACCTAAATTACTCAAAACCAGTACAATTTAATAAAAAATGTCAAGGTACCTTTTTTGTAGGCCTTTTAATTCCCTATCGGATGATTTAACTTTCTAAACAATCGGATGAAGAATAATCTTGAGGTGTACATTAATAAAGCTGTGAGGTGTACATTTTGTAAGACATAGATCGAAATAGACACGCAATATTCTCAACATTTGTCCACAAAATCCATATTTTTCAATTTTTTAACAGAAATTTTAAATATTTTCGAAATAAAAAGTAGTCTAAAATATTCTCCGGAAAGTCATCTGTGTGTGTTTAGGTTTTTATAATGTGTAAATAACAATATTATCTTAGAAAAAAGCTTATATTTTGAATTCACAGACATACACTTCAATGTTATTTATATATGTATAGATAGGTAAGTATATACTTTTGTGAAAACAATGTTTTACGTTATGGCTATGAACAGAAATGATGTGTTTGGGACGCTTGACCTCCTTCCATTATTCCCTAGTTAAAATATTATGATTTTTGAAAGAAAGGTATTCAAATTGATTTTAATTTAGATGGGAACGTTGAGCGTAATATTATTTTGTGTAACGGAATACAGTGGAACCTCGATAAATCGAACCTCAATAATTCGAAATCCTTGATAAATCGATTTTGTTTTATTCCCTTTGAACTTCCCTATCTTTTGCAATGTTAATTTTACCTCTACAAATCGAATAGTTCACGAGAAACACCTTGATTAATCGAAGTTTCACGGTATTTTCCGTCGTTAAAGATCGAAGTTTTAGCTCAAAAACCTCTATAAATCGAAAACCGCCGCACCTCTACAAGTCGAAGTAAGGGCAAGAAACCCTCTGTTAATCGAAGTTGTATGAAGTTTGTTACGATTCAAAACATCGATACTGTATTTGACTGCATCGTATTTCGACGGGAAATACCGATCCTTCATTCTGTCCGACTTCCGCTCCTGTTGCGATCCATCTCGGTCTTGGGCCAGCAGTAGAGTAGGTTCAATAAAGAAGCAGTTTGAAATTAAAACTAACTACTTCTTCCATTTTAAAGTACATAAATTTTATAATTGCATTATTAACCATTACAATATAGTACTGAAATTAATATTAATGCACAATGTACAAAACACCGTATTTTAGAAGGCAATCAATTCTCCTGATATTTATTGCTTGCGCTGAATTGAACCTCTATAAATTGAAAATTGGGGAGGGTGAACCTTGATAAATCGAACCTTTACTATTCGAAATTTCCCCGTTCCCCGTGGGATTCGATTTATTCAGGTTCCACTGTATAAAATTCGCACAACGGTATTCCTGGGTATGGTAACCTCGGCGTGAGTTAGGTTAAGTTGTTTGCGATTGCACAATTATTCTGACGAACGTTTACTGCATTTTGTCTCACTCATTCATTGTACACGTGAATGAGTCAGCGATCGAGTCATGCGATTCAGGTTATAGTTGTACTTGGCCTAATGCCGAGTAAATAATAACGGATCAGTCGACCCGCGCCTGCCTTCCTACTAGCTAGTTCATAGTTCTGTCCCGTGCGGGTAGATCACTTGTCTATGTGTCATTGTCGGAACGGTTAAATGACATTTGGCGTAGTTATAAATTGAATATATTCGAAAACAAACATATCGCCACAGTATTTTCAAAATCTTAGCGATAAGACTTTCTGAAAGAAGACGGGGAATTTTATCTACTGAAAACAACATGTCACAAAATTAGTTTTGGTATCCTCGAATAAAACCCTTTCAAACGACACGACGGCAATATGCAATATTTAGTTATCATATTCAGTTTGATACGTGTATCGCTTCCTGGGATGTTCGACTGTGTCATACAGATAAGCTGTGTGATATTTTAAGGCTTATCATTTTACTATATACAGGGTGGAACAAAGTTAGTGTTAAACTTTGTATGTAGATAACGTTGACACTAAATTTACTAAAACTGTTTATTTAAAAATTTCCTATTCGAAAAATTATGGACAACACAGGTATTTTTTCATATTTTTCGAAATTTGGTGCTTTTTTTTAAAAAACCCCTAATTTTCACAGCATATAAGAACTCTAATTGATATTGTGATTACACATTCGAATTCCCCATGACATTTTCAATAAAAATAACTACATTATTAATAGCTTTTACTTAATTATTTGTTTGAAATGACGGTTGAAAGTTAAAAAAAGTAATTTTCATGAAATTGTAAATTTTTTTAAACACTCATAAAACTGTATCGATTTTATTTGAGAACATGGCAAATATTGTTAAAAACTTTGCCATTTAAGTAGCTTTTAAAAAAATGTACTACACTTTGGGGTTTAGTTATAATTTAGTTATTATCGATCGACTACAAATGTATTAGAACTAACTCAACTCAATACCGCAAAACAAAACTGAGACAGAAGAGCTTTTACAAACTCAATTCGTGTAAATATTTTTTTCAATCCTGTTAAGTACTGCATAATGCGGTACTGTTAATGCCTCGCCATTGCATAATTTTGGTGAAATAAATGCGACAAATGATGGTCAATTTACCCCCCCCCCCCCAAACCCTCCTAAATATTCGAATTTTTTGAAACCATTTCTTATTGAGCACGTATGGTCCTAGAGGAAGCTACGTACTAAATTTCATTCCAATCCGTTCGGTAGTTTTTGAGAAATCGTGATTTAGTAACTCTGACCCCCCCCAAAACCCCTCCTAACATTTCGAATTTTTGAAACCATTTCTTATTGAGCACGCATGGTCCTAGAAGAAGCTACATACTAAATTTCAATCCAATCCGTTCGGTAGTTTTTGAGAAATCGTGATTTAGTAAATTTAACCCCCCCCCCCCCCCCCCCCCCCCCACCACACACATATTACGGGCACTCCTTTCATCCTCACGCTGAGGTGAAATGAACTATAGTGCCAAATTTCATGTTTGTAGGTCTCGTGGTTTTGAAGAAACTGTGATGAGTCAATGGTATTTGGCTTTTATAAGTATAGATAGGCCTAGAGGTAAATAGTTTCAATAGTACTTAACATAAGCTAGTGTGGAGGATATAGTCTAGCGGTGGTTGTTCTACATTACGCGTTGCTATGAAGCTACATGTAGGCGTAAAAGCTTACGTATTACAGAAATCAATAAACGGACGCAACGTATAGCTGCGCTACGCCGTATTGTTTTATTATAAACACAATAAACAAATATTATTCGTTATAGGTCTGTGCATACAATTTGTGGATAATTGAATTTCGCGATAAAAGCACACAACAAATCCTCGCATGTATGCTGTTCATTTAAAACAATATCGATCTCTTCGACTCTTGTTTACAGTAGACTACGTTTGTTTATATTTAATATTTAATGGCTGCGGACGTTCTAACGTTTGTTTTGAATCGTTTTTTAAATTTCGGATTAAACTAAAATAGTTTCCATATTGAGATTTCTAATATATTTGCATATACTGTCTATTATATAAAAAAGTTTTTCTACTTCTTCTTCCCATAATTATAAAGTAACTAACCGGCCCGATCCGGCTTTGCACGGATAGACAAATCAAAGTTAAATGTATATTAACAAAAAATATATTATATCAATAAATATATTACACTATGTATTTCTCATGGGGATTATTTGTAACTTTGACCCCCAAAATCTCCCCTAAAATTTAGATTTTTTTCAAACCCTTTCTTAGCGAGCACCTAGGGCCCTAGAGGAAGCTACATACCAAATTTCATTCCAATCCGTTCGGTAGTTTTGAAGAAATCGTGATTTAATAACTTTAATCCCCCCAAACCCCCTCTAAAATTTCGAATTTTTTAAAACCCTTTCTTAGCGAGCACCTAGCGAGCACGGATTGGAATGAAATTTGGTCTGTAGCTTCCTCTAGGGCACTAGGTGAAGAATGGTTTTAAAAAAATTCGAAATTTTAGGGGGGGGGGGTTGAAATTAAAAAAAAACCACCTTACGGATTGGAATGAAATTTGGTATGTAGCTTCCTCTAGCGCCCTAGGTGCTAGCTAAGATAGGTTTTCAAAAAATTCGAAATTTTAGTAGTGGTTTGGGGGTCAAAGTTACTAAAAATCCCCATAAGAAATACATAGTGAAATATATTAATTGATATATATTTTTTGTTAATATACATTTAACTTTGGTTTGTTTACCCGTGCAAAGCCGGATCGGGCAGCTAGTAGTATATAAGGATATGATCGCCAGTAGGTGGGAGGCATATATCTCTTTCGCCGCGCATTAATCGCCTGCAGGGATGACGTAGATGGGCTTATCTCTTTTACATTTGTCAAATGTAACGCTTAAATTATTTCAACGCAAAATGCTAAATTTAATGTTTCATTGTTTTTAAATGACGAACAAACTTTGTTGTTGAAATTAAATGGCCGACAAAACATTCAAAATATTAAAGTTAACTCGATTTGTATTTTCCCTATTGATAGTTTTTCGTTGTCGGAAAATGTTTATAGATAGCATTATTTCAATAACATTTATTGCTCTCGGGGGGGAACGATCCAAGCCTGACTAAATTAGATTAATTTAAATGTTCCGCAAATGAATTCGCATTTTAAAAGTTTACTTTTCCTCATAGCAATAAAAATTATTTTATTTTACCAAATCCGAATGTTAACTTCAATTAGTTTTACATAAATAAAAAGTTTCCTATTCAAACTAAATGGCCGATGAAACCTTTACAATACGATCCAAGTATTGATCTAAGTTGTAAACACAATTTCAAAGTGTTAAGTTCTGTGTTGAACCGTCGTTGGTGTTCAGCTTTTATATAAATGCATTCTTAACCCTACTCCTACTGCTTTTCTTTATCCTACTTAAGCCTTTATCATCCCTATTAAATCCTACTTATAATATCATCAAAACGCTCTAATCCAGACGTTGTAAATATAGTATATACGTACAGTGTTGATGTATTAAAGCTGATGGACCGAATCCAGGTTTATTGTTGTCCGCATGGTTAATAAAGTAATAGGCTGTGTCTTTAAAATTTCACAGCTGTTTTATACTTTCACGTAATTTCGATGGGAAAATAACGACTTAACTATTATTTAGTTTTAATAGTCTACTGGGTAAATTTTAAAACATTCGGGCACACTTTTGCGTTAAGGGTCTGCTCCAGTAAACGAGAAAGCAACAGGAAACGCACTTCCGGTATCACTGTATCCCTATCTAAGCAGTGCAATTTCTTGCAGCTGAACGCTTTGACATTGCCTCATTTCAAACCATTTTATAAGTCTATGTTTTGTAATTGCGTGTTGAAAAAAAACTGAATATTCTTTATAAAATTTCGGATCCTGCTTGCAAATAATTTTTCATTATAAATTTTTCATTGTCTTAGGAAAAAAAATCAAACTTTGTACTTACAAAATGTCAGTTACTTGACAAATGAAAGAAATTTAAAAAAATGTAAATTGCATGAAGGATTCGTATTGTGTCTGTGCTTAAAATGAGACCTTGCAAACAATTTTATGATAAAAAGTAAACGAAATAAATGGTATGAAATTTAACATTGCTCTTATGGGATAAAAATCCATTTTATTTTTACTGGAGCAGACCCTTAAGGAACACCTTCCATCCAAATTGTATCTTTCTAGACTCAATAGTTTTTGAGATATTCGGAACTGCAAAGGACAGAGATCGTAGGATATAGGAACTGTAAAATCATTATAGTGGGGCCGATTTGATTTGTGTATATTTTTTGTAATGCTAGTATTTTTTCTCTATTTTTGACGGAACCACGTTCACAGTTCTCAAGAATAATTTGAAAATAGTAATTTATTCGTATAAAATTATTATTATTATTGATCACTTTTCCTCAAAAACTTAAAATTATTTTGTATATGTGATTATTTATTATATTATACAAATACATACAGTGGAGTACCGCTAATCCGGACCAACTTGTCCGGTAAACGGTTAATCCGGACGGGATTTAAAAAAAAATCTTTTTACTAATGAATTTTAGTACGAAAATAAATTTATGAGAGTGTTTGACGACCTCACGCATTCTGAAGTCGGCGCACGCATTCTGTTTTCCAGGAATTGACTCGAAAACTACTGCATCTAGCGAAAAAATTAAATTAATCTACAAAAAAGTCTTATATACACATTTTTGCTGGAGTAATACCTAAGGGTCTGCTGTAGTAGCGGCCATCTTGGATTTTATCCTCTAAGAGCAATGTTAAAACCATTTATTTCGTTTATTTTTTATCATAAAATTGTTTGCAAGGTCTCATTTTAAGCACAGTCACAATACGCATCCGTTTTGCGTTTCAAATTTAAATTTTTTTTCCATTTATCACGTAATTGACGTTCTTGAAGTACCATGTTTTGAACTATTTTCCTTATACAATAAAAATGTAACCTTAAAAGTGAAACGCAAGCCGGATCCGCAATTTCATAAAGAATATTCAGTTTTATTTTTCAGCACTCAATTACAAAAGATGGATTTCTAAAACGGTTTGAAATGAGGCAATGCCAAAGCGCTCAGCTGCAAGAAATTGCACTGTTTTGATACGGCTATAGAGAGAAGCGCGTGCGTTTCCGGTTGCTTTCTCGTTTACTGGAGCAGACCCTTAAGATCTAAACTCCCCGATTCACTGTTTTCCCTCATCCCTCGTCCAAATCGGACTGCAACTTTAGCGCTAGTGTCGGAGAAGATGCGTTTGTTTAATGTTTAGCTTATGGTAACTTTTAAGTAAATGGTTGTAAATGTAATTACGAAATCTATCTGCACCTGTCGGTCCTATTATTATGATTTTGTAATAATAATTTGCCATACAAATAAAATACCATTTGAATATTTAGTTTCCCCAGATGTTTGTTTACTTTTTTTGTGAATTTTACTACTAGCTTTTTGAAAGCAAACGAATAAAACGATCGATCTTAAATTAATCCGAAAGTTTAAATCTCAACTTTAACGAAACCGAATCTCCAAGTTTTAAGTCTTAAAAATGATTATTTTTAAAAGTTAATTTTTTTCAATTTCTCTTTAGTTCTGCATCTGGCATTCGGGTTGAAAAACACTTCCATGTAACGTGTAATTACAAAGTGTAGAGCTTCCAGGACGGGAAGCACTGATGTATAGACGTGAAGGAAATGTCACTTCCGTCACCACTAAGGGAGTGTGAGAGTCGAACTTGCGTAATAATATTAAATATTAAACTAAACTTCATATTAGGATAATCGCAAAAAGGTACCATATCGGTTACAGTTTATAACATATTAGTTGATCACTTCGCACGGACCTGAAATATCGTAGGTAGAAAATTGTTGTGCTGATTTCAAATCTAATCGAGTAAAGTAAGAAACATATTTATTTCGCCCAAACCAAAACCTAGGCAATCTGGAAACATCTGTAGGCCTACGTGGTAAGAGCTAGGGATCGTTTTTCGTGATGGCTACTAGCCTGACTAAAAACGTCAGTACCCGGTGCATCTCTGTTTAACATGATCACTGCTAAGGACGCACATGTTGAGCTTGACACTGAATACTGAGAAAAGGCCGACGCACAGTGCATTGCACGCCCGTATTGGGAGTATTTTCAAGATACAATGCATTGCGTGCTTCGCTCGCCAACCCCCGTATTGGGAGTATTTTCAATACACAGCAAATGCGTGCTTCGCACGCCAATTTTAAGCCTATGTGCTATGAACGCACACGTGCGTCCGTTTTAAAATATTAGTGATTATTACGTAGAAAGGTTCAAAAATCAAAAATAAAGTAATTTCTACTCATTTAGGC
>JAGFPH010008793.1:20527-34152 GCA_018207615.1 Philaenus spumarius
GGTAAATGTTGAGTAATTAAATAGTTCTTAGTTACATTAAAAGCTATGCCATTTAATTACTCAACATTTACCGATTTACTTCAAATTTGGTATCAAAATAAACTGACGACCGCGATACACAACGTTATGTGATTTATTTTTATATTTTCTTGTTATAAAAAAAGTTTGCATAAGCGACTATAAAAAAGTAAAATTCAGGTAGGTGTGGAGCGCAAACCAGTCGACCGTGCTGACCCTCCGTAGGCTTGAACTTCCGTCTCACTCTGAGTTGAATTTTACTATACGCGTAAGACTTTTTTGTCGCATTCATTTAAAATCTATATTCGCGTCAGGGAAATATTAAAAACCGTTTAATTCGTCCGGCGCTTTACACGTATTTTTAATATTATTTAATAAACATGTTATACAAATTTCAGAATGCCTAAAGTATATTTTTGAGGGATAATTATTAAATATATTCGGGGGGGGGGGGGGGGCTGGTTATACTTTAAAACCAAAAAAAATTCTGGGATGTTTATTTCTGGGTTAAATAGATGCTAAAATTAATGATTAAACAAATTTCAAGTTGCCCAAAACATATTTTTTTTATTTATTTTTTTTGCAAATGTCATAGGTTGCGCACTAGCAAAATAACCGCAAACCCTCCGCCTGACTCATGATTATAGATTCTCCAATTAATAAAATATGATTTTTTTGTTATTTTAACTTGCCCAAAATACCGTCCCTAAATTCGTCGTCAGCTCTCCGACTATGTGTCGTTGAAGCGATTGAACCCATGTCAGTTGAAGTAAACGGCCTTTCAGAGTATCTTTCTGGACGTCGGTTAGTTCAAAGTTTCCGCCTTAACACTTTTTAGCTTGGCCGAGGCATTTTCTGGCCGATGCGTATGTGATATTATTCATTCCATGAATGAATGAACTGCTTGTTTTTCGCACATGTTTTGAGCGGCTTTCTTTGATCAATTAGCCGCAAATAAAATACGTTTTTACGCTGTGTTCAGTTTGTCTAACTAATAAACAACGAACAACTGTAGACTTTCATCTCTAATAATGTCGGCGAAAGTAAACACGAACAGGCGGTCAATACTAAGATCAAAAAAATCCAGTGAAATTAAAATACAGTACAACCTCGTTAAGTCGGCCTCCTTTAAGTCGGATTTCCGGGTAACCCGGACAGGTTTGCGATAGATAAAAATATGCATTTTGGTGGGGCTATTGCTTTATACGAGCTCATAAGCGCACAATTTTGCAGCATTGTTTGGAAGAAAAATGTGACCTGTCCTCGTATTGTTAAAGTTATTTTGAAGTCGTTTCCGAGTTAAGTTTAAAACGTGTTGAATGGATCGTGAGGGAAAACAGTGAATCGGGGAGTTTAGATCTTAAGGGTCTGCTCCATTAAACGAGAACGCAACCGGAAACGCAAGCGCTTCTCTCTATAACCGTATCTAAACAGTGCGATTCCTTGGAGCTGAGCGCTTTGACATAGCCTCATTTCAAACCATTTTATAAATCCATCTTTTGTAATTGAGTGCTGGAAAAAAAAAACTGAATATTCTTTATAAAATTTCGGATTTCTTGCAAATGACTTTTCATTATTAATTTTCTATTTTGTTAGGACAAAAATTCAAACTTTGTGCTTACAAAATGTCAATTGTATAAGAAAAGAAAAGCGATTTGAAAAAATCTAAAATGCTAAACGGATGCGTATTGTAATTGTGCTTAAAATGAGACCTCGCAAACAATTTTATGATTAAATTACAAGTGAAAAAACATAGACCAAGACCGGGGGTTGAACCCGGGACCTTTACGTTTCCGTCGTAATGCTCTACCAACCGAGCTACCCTGATCGCTCCATATATCGGTCGATGTTATCTCACTTGTACGGTTTTACTGCAATTATTGAATTAACAGATTGAATACCTCGTGTATACGACATTGAAAACAATCTCGATTCTTATTTTGCAGCTTACAGTGGTGTTATTCAACTCCCGGTCTTGGTCTATGTTTTTTCACTTGTAATTTAATTAAATATCCCTTGCTGAGAAAGTGTGTAAGCGGAAAAAAATGAATTTTATGATACAAAATAAACGAAATAAATGGATTGAAATTTAACATTGTTCTTATGGGATAAATATCCTAGATGGCCGCCACTACAGCGGACCCTTAAGGGTCGGCTCTAGCTGTCGGCCATGTTGGCTGACACTCCATAACACCAATGTTAAATTAAAATCCAAATTTTTCCTTTATTTTTGATCGGAAAATTATTAACGATATGTCATTTTGAAGCTATGGTCAATATGCATGCAAATGGCTTTTTCAAAACTAAGAAAAATATTTGGTTTAATATTTATTAAGAATTTAAAACATTGATTTTTAATATTTTTTTATGTTGTCACTATTATATAGCGAAAAACTACCAAGCCATTCGCATGAAGAATTTCGTCCCCAAGAGTTTGATATATTTTTTAAAACGCTATTTGAACAATTGCGGGTTTTAAATGGATTTAGGCTGAGCAATGTCCGTATAACCTACCGCTGCTATAGGGTGATTTTTAATATTTTTTACGTTGTAACTATTAATCATAGCGAAAAATTACCAAGCCATTCGGATGAAGAATTTTGTCCCCAAGAGTTTGGTATTTTTTAAAAACGCTATTTGAATAATTGCGGGTTTTAAACGGATTTAGGATGAGCAATGTCCGCGTAACCTACCGCCGCTATAGGGAGTCGCAGGTTGCTTTCTGTTTTACTAGAGCCGACCCTTAAGGCTCGGCTCTCCACATTCAAAACTACGATATTGGGTACCAATTTCAATGTTAAATAACCAAAACATACCTTAACTATTAAGCATATTTTTGTGCTGTTTTTGTTAAAAAAACGAAAGCAGTATTTTTTTTCTTAAAGTAAAATAGATTGTGGGTGTTGATTGCTAAGGATTTTTGCAATATCTCTTTTTGCAACTGAGTAAAAAATTTATAAAGTTTACTATTTTTTACTATTTATATCATACGTTTATGAAAACAATAAAACGGTTTCTGAAAATTTATTCGGCAATCAACATCCGCATATGACAGTACTTCAAAATGAAACCAAATTTTTAAATGTATTCCACGAATTAACGGAAAAAAAATGACTTATTCTGTAGCATTGCTCTTATGGGAATCAGATTCAATATGGCGGGCAGGCAAGCGCCCCCTTAAGGGGGTGTATCAGGATATTCCAAGGTCCCGAGCAACATTGTAACAGATTTCAAGGTTGTATTCACCGCTAGTTGCCGAGTCCGGTTTTAACAATACGAGATGCTGCAACTGCTATGGAGTAGTATAAGTAATAAAGTACTATCGCATGTCGTGATCGTAAAGGTCTGGTGAATCAACCCCGCCTTAGCTTAGAGTCAGGACTGCAACTGCAATGGCAATGGCAGTAGAATGGCACTTTCTTTCCGGCGGCGCGGCGTTGCCACATTTCCCTCGACTCCGTTATCTTCCTGCCTTTGTGAATCTCACAAATTTCTACACTACTTCTATTTTTATAAAGTAGTTCAGTCAATCTGTATTTCCGTAGATGCAAAAGGTCGGGTGGTTCTGATTTTTTTTGGTACTGTATAGGGGCACTACCCACGCGCGCACCGTCGCCGAAAAACCCCAAATTGTTGACCTTGTTCTGGTTTTTTAAACTTTTCAGCACGAAGGACTGGTTTGACAAAAAAAAAATCATTCAGTCCTTTTTTTAAAGACAGTAAATTCGCCACAATTTAAAACGTAAATCATCTTCCTGAGGATAATACTTTTTCAATTACAGACATTCGAATTTCGAGCAGCGACGAGCAAACCGCTACTAAAATGACTAAAAACATCAGTACCCGGTACATCTCTGTTTAATACGTTCACTGCTAAGGACGCACATGTGAGCTTGACACTGAACACTATGAGAAGCTGCCGAGGCACAGTGCATCGCACGCCGACCCCCGTATTGGAAGTATTTTCAATACACAGTGCATTGCGTGCTTCGCACGCCAACCCCCGTATAGGGAGTTTTTCCAATACACAGTGCATTTTAGGCCCATGTGCGTCGGCTTTAAAATATTAGTGGTTATTACGTAGAAAGGTTCAAAAATAAAAAATATAGTAATTTCTACTCATTTAGGCTATAAATATAAATATGTTTCAGTACAATTTTCTGCCAATCCTAACGTAACACTTTCACTTAAGTTGTTCGACGCGTTTCGGAGTTCCTCCATTATGGAGACCTATTTCGATAATGAAGGAACTCCGAAACGCGTCGACAAACTTAAGTGAAAGTGTTACGTTAGGATTGGCAGGAAATTGTACTGAAACTTATTTCATGGATCCTAGCAGATATAATTTGTATAATAACTATAAATATAAATAATAAAAGGTCAGCTCCTAGCATATTAAATACGAAATTTGCGTAGCAGTGAACGTGTTAAGGGTGAGGTAAACATCCACTAGTTCGTTTGAAGGATGAGTCACATTAAAAAGCGGCGTGGGAAAATGTTTTTTTTTCTCCACTTACGCCCCCAAAAATTCATTCTAGTACGAAAAATCTAAAAAAAATAGTTACTTCCAGTCAAAAAACGTGCTTCCGATTGTTGGATTTTTGGATAACGACTCGTCCGAGGTACTCAGAAAACCACCGTATATGTAACATTTTTAATGTCACACCAAAAGGTATTCTGGGGACCATGGTCGTTGCTCGTTGACCACACCCCCGACCTTAGGTCTCGCCATAAGAGCCACTGCAAGCTCATATTTCGCATGGGAATTCGCGAATAGTTAATAAATAACAATTAAATAAAATTGTAGTAAAGACGAAATTTGTAGACTTTTCAATTTGCTACTCAACTAAGCCTATCTTTTACAGTATTTTTGTGTACATACACAATTTTATTCTCAGCGAACACTTACAATCTGACGCACTCAATGGTAATGGTTGTGTGTGTTCGTAGTATTGTAATGAGCGTACATTATTAGCCCCCCCCCCACCGTGTACTGGTCAGCTGTAGTATTTTTGTTTGAACGTAAGTTGGTTTTATTCGTCGAAGGCAATCAGTGGAATAACCGGGTTCGTCTGTAGGCATTGCGTGTTTTTACTACCACGGATCACGATACCATATTCAATTATGGCATGCTATCCGGTAACAAACAATGTGACGCACAGTGTAGATTAGTTTCAATATGAAACTATATACAAATCTAATGGTGTCGGTCTGTGTGTGTGTGTGTTACTCAATCGCGTAAAAACTACTGGATAGATTTGAATGAAATTTGTCACACGTATAGATCATGACCTGGAATGAGACATAGGCTAGAATTCATTTAGATTTAAGGATCGGCTCCCTACATTCAAAACGGGAAGTTGGGTACCAATTTCAATGTTAAATAACCAAAACATACCTTCAACATTAAGCATATTTTTGTGTTATTTTTGTCAAAAAACGAAAGCTGTATTTTTTTTTCTTAAAGTAAAATAGATTGTGGGCGTTGATTGCTAAGGTTTTTATGCAATATCTCTTTTTGCAGCTGAGTAAAAAATTAATAAAGTTTACTATTTATACCATACGTTTACGAAAACAATAAAATGGTTTTTGAAAATGTGTTCAGCAATCAACATCCGCATATGACAGTACTTCAAAATTAAACAAAATTTTTAAATTTATTCCACGAATTAACGGAAAAAAATGAATTATTCTGTAGAATTGCTCTTATAGGAATCAGATTCAATATGGCGGACGGGGTAGCGACCCCTTAAGGGTTGAAACAACAACTAAAACAATAAATATTTATTATTATAATTCCATTAAGACTAGAGAGTGGGAAATTTGTGCATTTATTTCTTACAAGATATGTATAAAAAATAAACCATATTTGTATTTTTTAGTGTACTGCTAAGGGGTGAAAATGTAACAACCCCTAAACAATACAAATTTATTATTATACTTTCCCATTAAGCTAGAGAGCTGGAAATTGGTACCGGTACATTTATTTCTTACAATACATATGTACTATGTAAATCATAGTTTAAGGGTCTGCTGTAGTGCCGGCCATCTTGGATTTTTATCCCATAAGAGCAATGTTAAATTTCAAACCATTTATTTCGTTTACTTTTTATCATAAAATTGTTTGAAAGGTCTCATTTTAAGCACAGTCACAATACGCATCCGTCTTGCAATTTACATTTTTTTAAATGCTTTTGATTTGTTATGTAATTGACATTTTGTAAGTACAAAGTTTGAATTTTTTTCCTAACACAATAAAAAATTAATAATGAAAAATAATTTGCAAGCCGGATCCGAAATTTTATAAAGAATATTCAGTTTTTTTTTCAACACTCAATTAGAAAAGATAGACGTATAAAATGGTTTGAAATGAGGCAATGTCAAAGCGTTCAGCTACAAGAAATTGCACTGCTTAGATAGGGATACAGTGAGAAGCGGTTGCGTTTCCGGTTGCTTTCTCGTTTACTGGAGCAGACCCTTTTATAGCGTGCTGCTAAGGGGTGAAAATGTAATAACAACCCCTAAAACAATAAACATTTGTTTTTATGCGGCGAAACTTTGGACCATGTGCGAAGCCACAGGTATCTGATAGTACTGTATATGTCACTGCACATTTTCAGCCATCTACTCGACGTGGTAAACTAGTTGCACTACTTGTGTTTTGGTGACCTTGAAGTTTGGCGAACTGCTGAACTAATAATAACACTTCAGCAGTCCGATGTTAAAAGTTTATATAAATACATTTACTGGAATAATAATAATAACAACAGTGCTTCATTAGATAGATTTTTAGCATAAATATCCTTAACATTATTATATGTACTAAGTTCTTATATTTAAATTGTTTGCCTCTTTACACTGATAGACAATGGTCTTTCAATGTCTGCCAGCCCAGGTTGGTAAAAGTTAAAAAAAAAGTTAAACTAGTTTTAAATCTATAAACTATATTATACTACATACACGTTTTATACATATGCACTAATACAATCAGACACACATACAGGGTGGGCAAGTCAGTTGTCAAAAATGAAAATACAAAAATTATTACAAATAAACGGTACCAGGAACTGGCACATACTTTCTCACATATTTTTTAAATTATCAAACAGATTCACTGTGACTTCATAATTGTAGGTGGGGTATTAGAGGTGATTTATTACAGTAGGAGATTAACTAATAAATATTATTATTACTATCTAGAGAGAAAACTATTCGATCGATTTCAAACAAGCACGTCAATTAGGCTTGTATAGATGGACGAAAAAAGGGTTTGAAAATTTTTGAAAAACAACACCCTTTATGGCCAAAAAAACACCAAAAATCAGTTATTATTATTAGCTAAACGAGAATTTTTAGAAAGATGCGGTTTTTTTACATGGGGTACATTAAAGGCTACAAATGAGCCAAATTTTATCAAAATCATTAGAGCCGTTTTTTTATAAAAAAATAATAACTGATTTTATGGGGGTTTTTTTGCCAAAAAGGGAGTTGTTTTTCAAAAATTTTCAAAAACGTTTTTCGTGCATCTATACAGGCCTACTTGACATGTCTGGTGCAAATTTGTTTGAAATCGATCGAATAGTTTTCGCTCTAGCTTTGTATAAATACAGACATTCAGACAGACATTTTGTAAAAACCACTTTTTTGGACTCGTGGTGTCCCAAAATGGATATTTCCACAAAAATCTCGACATCGATTTTTTTGCGATCACTATACTTTCTCTATACTACAGTATAGTGAGAAAGTAAAAGATTACCTACAAAATATGCTCAAAGTAGTTCCCACGCTGTTCTACAAAAATATTGCTTCTTTTCAACAATGAATTACAGAAAATAAAGTCGCAAATTTTCAGGGACTGCAGGTTTTCAATTTATGATTGGATACGTTCCTTCAAATTTTCAACATCACGAATCTTGACGGAATAAACCTCATTTTTTAGTATACTCCAGACCGAAAAATCCATGGGTGTGATTATCTGGGGATCGTGGAGGCCAAACGATACTGCCCCGTCAAATTTTTCATTGAGGAAGTCTCTCACAATAAGTCCATAATGAGGGGGGCCCCATCTGGTTGTCATACCAACTTTTCCTTAACCGGGTGGAGATTTTCAAATAATGGACTGTTTTCCAGTTCTATTAACACAAGCTTTTTCTGCCTTCTTCGTTCTTGCTATTCCATACTCCTTGGACGATTTCCTTTAAGATTTAGTAGGCGATTGCACAAAACATTGCGCAACGACATTAAGATTCTCTTCTGCAGTTACAGACACCGGCCTACCTGAACGAGAAAGCTCCGCCACTGACCCAGTCTCTTCGAATCTTTCATTTGATTTCCGAATACCTTGTTGAGAGGAGGTACGACGTTTGGAAAACGTTCCACAAACAACACTGTAATTATGATCATATTTCCAACATGATTGTAACACAAATACCTGCTGATCTATACTTAACTTTCTATTCACCGTTGATTAAATAACATAAAACAAACAACAACAAAATAACCTCAAACTGCTAGTGTCAACTAACTTATGCATAATTGTTGTCGAGTCCACAACTGTAGTCAAGTTTACAACAGACTACGACTACGCTGGGCGAAACAACGTCTAAGGATTGCTAGTGACAACAACTAACTTATGCATAATTGTAGACCAGGGAAATTAGACCAAAATCATCCAGAATAAATAAATACTTCTAGTTATCGAGATGCTGTTTTCGGCTTTGTATTCGGAGAAGGCTCAGGAAAAAATGTCTACATATAATACCTTGTCGGCAGACAAAAAGTGCATTTTGGGCATGCATAAAGTGCATCATTTCCCATAATTTATAAAAATTGTTTGAATTCATGAAAACTTATAAAAATTTGTATACAGGGGTTTTGAGGGTCGCAGATTCCGAATCTGCCCTTGAAACATATGTCCGACCACCCTGGGACACACCCTGGGGATGTTTTTGGGGGGCACTTCGACAAAAAATCCAAGGGCTCAGTAAATCACTCGAAAATGTACACTCGGTGTTATTGGGGTCGGTAATTCCGAATCTGCCCTTCAAAAATATGTCCGATCGCCCTGGGATCCCCGTGTGGGTGGGGGGGAGGGAGCACTTCGTTAAAACATTTGAAGACCCACTGATTGATTCTACTGCAATAAAAATGCTTCACTTTGTTACTTTTTGCCGAAGTATTTTTTGCTAGTGTCAACTAACTTATGCATAATTGTTGTCGAATCCACAACTGTAGTCAAGTTAACTGACTTATGGCCCACTCTGTATTTACATTCATACGTACAGCAATACTACGGGCACTCGGACAATTAACAAAATATTATATTTATACTGTACAATCAACTTAATTAATACATTTCCCCGAATATATGATTTGTAATTAAAGTAGTAAGTTACGTAGCCTTTACTGCAATATGTAGGCCGACAAATTTGTAAATGTAGATATAAGAAAAAGGAAGATTGATATTTATTTTTCTTAACTAAGACAAGAATAAACTTATTTACACTCTCTTATTTTTTCAGTTGTTGTCTTATGCGCCTCCCCAATTTGCAGGGTGGTTCAAAACTATAAACACAGGCCCGAAAACTCAGATATCCGCCATTTTGTTTTGTTTTTCAAAATAATTCATATGTAGAGAAACTTGGCACGAAGTTTAAACCTAACAATGATATATCTCAAGAAAAATTAGCTATTGTATCCAATCATGCGTTTCAAAATGGCGGCGGTTTGAAAACTTCAAACCTAAATTACTCAAAAACAGTACATTTTAACAAAAAGTATCACGACACCTTTTTTGCAGCCCTTTTGATTCCCTATCGGACGGTGTAACAGTCAAAACGATCGGATGAAGGATAATAGCTAAGTTAAAGGTAACAACAGCGTATACGTACACACAATATTTTTGTGTTTACTGTGTTGGTATAGGATGCCGGGTCGAACAAACCAATTATTACACATAACTTAACTATTATCCTTCATCCGATTGTTGTGACAGTGATAGGATCCGATAGGGATTCAAAAGGACTACAAGAAGGTATCTTGACAGTTTTTTGTTAAAATGTACTGTTTTTGAGTAATTTAGGTTTGAAATTTTCAAACAGCCGACATTTTGAATCGCACGATTGGATATAATCGCTTATTTTTATCGAGATAGATCATTGTAGGGTACCTAACCTATCGTAAGTTTAACCTATAAACTTCTTGCCAAGTTTGAACTCAATCAGTCAAACACTTCTCTAGATATGAATTATTTTGTAAAAAAATTGGGTTATCTGGGAAACGAATCGTTTTCGGGCCTATGTTTATATTAACTTTTTTCTTATTTTTAGTTATAGAATGAGCTACCGAGTCATTGCCCCGCATAGTTCTGAATCGCCATTTATATTCGGGGACCAAAATTTAGTGCCCCCAATATGTTATGATTCCATCGTTGGAGTTTCGTTTCAAAGGGCTTTTCTAAGGATAATAGATGAGACCCCTGCGTGCTCCGCACGCCAGCCCTCGATGGAACCTTCTAATAACATATGTTACGTTTTATTTATAATGAAGGTGTAGGATTTATAGTAACCTCAAAACTAACATGATAAATAATATTAAATGTTCAGATCAAATTATTTCGTATATTTTATAACAACAGTTATAATAAAGGAAAAGAACCAGTAAGGCTCAGGTGTACACTTCATCAAAAACCTAACCAAGAAGTTACTCACTATCAATTACCGTGTATTATCAATAAATAAACCTACTACATGTCTTATTTATTTTTAATTAGGATGTAACATAGTTTTTTCTTGTTTTCAAATTCCTTAACGTAAGTTTTTATTGGTTTGTGTGTGTTGGATCAGTTTAGGCCTAACTTAAAATATTATTAGGTACTAGAAGCTGTATATCCGAATCAATTGTTTTATCTGTTATTTTATTCGATTGGTTGCTACTGGTAATGAATGTAAATGCATTCAGGAAGTTGTTTCATCGGTCCTAACCTAAAATTATGTTTAATTTACTATAAACATCATTATTTACATTCGCGAAGCAGCTGGATTAGTTTGTTTCTTATTATAAACAGCTGTTTTTGTATAGAAATGTTTTTTAAATTCTTTCCGTGTTAATCTTGTGGGGAAACCCCGACCTTTGAGATTAGCTCACGCCATTAAGGATAAGAATTTTGGACATCTAAAACCTTATTGCAAAACTTCGAAATGAGACGAATTTTTTGACAACTCAAACATTAAATTTGGTCCAGAAATAAGGGAGGAGTTGTGTTCACTAAAAACTGCTTCACGTATTATATACAAGGATATAAACTAATTTATTTATAGTACAGTGGAACCTCAATAAATCGAACCTCAATAATTCGAAATCCTTGATAAATCGAATTTTTTTTTATTCCTCTTGAACGTCCCTATCTTTTGTTCAGTGTTAATTTTACCTCTACAAATCGAATAGTTCACGAGAAACACCTTGATTAATCGAAGTTTTAAGGTATTTTCCGTCGTTTAAGTACCCCTCTATAAATCGAAATTTACCTCAAAAAGCTCTATAAATCGAAATCGTGCAACCGCCGCACCTCTACAAGTCGAAGTAGGGGACCTCTATAAATTAATCGAAGTTGTACGAAATTTGTTATGATTCAAAACATCGATACTGTATTTTACTGCATCGTATTTCGACAGGAAATACCGATGTTTATTCTGTCCAACTTCCGCTCCTGTTGCGATCCATCTCAGTCTTGGGCCAGCAGTAGAGTAGGTTCAATAAAGAAGCAGTTTGTAATTAAAACTAACTACTTCTTCCATTTTAAAGTACATATTAATTTTATAATTGCATTATTAACCATTACAATATAGTACTGAAATTGATATTAATGCACAATGCACAAAACACCGTATTTTAGTAGAGGGAAATCAATTCTCCTGATATTTATTGCTTGCACTGAATTGAACCTCTATAAATCGAAAATTGGGGAGGTCGAACCTTGATAAATCGAACCTTTATTATTCGAAATACTCGATAATTCGAAATTTTCCCGTGGGATTCGATTTATTGAGGTTCCACTGTATTGTGATTTTAGTTTTCGCGAAAATATAGATGATTTTGCTCAAAATTCGATTCCCCCTCTACTTTAAAAAATACTACAGCTAGTGGTGTTAAAAGGTATTTTACAAGAAAACTATAGTGAACAAAAAATGTTATGATATGCCAAAAATGTCTCTCAATTAAAAAAAAAAAATCCCCAAAATTTACTGTACACGTTTTTCTTAAATCATAGCTAAGAACACTCAATCAAGCCAACTTTCAAAAAAAAAAAAAAAAAAAACAACGAAATCAAAATCGGTTCATCTGTTTTGGAGCTACGATGCCACAAATACACACCTTAAACTTATACCCATCTGTTTGCGTCGGGGCTTAAAAATATTTTACTTTGGTGATCGATAATACTACGTTTAGGTGACGTCACCTCCTTCCATTACTCTCTACTGCCAATGTAATCATCTGTACTCTGTAGTATCTGTGATTATTTCTTCGTGAAACCTGACTCAACTCTATTTCCTCTCTTCTAACATAAAAAGTTAAGCAAATGCTTTTAAATTATTTTTATTCCACATTCTTCACATCTATACATGAATGAATGAATTGTTATTTTCCCTTTAAGGATACAATCGGCTATACAAATATATACATATAAACACTTATATAAAATTATATACATAACATAATATCTACTTGTATCCTACTATACATAAGTGTTTTAATTGTTTAATACAGTTTAATTAAATACATAACATATACAATAATTTATATGAAATGCCAACCGAATACAAAAAAAAAAAACACTAAATTAGGGAACCCCGTTGGCAAAGCCAGTTTTTGGGTTTACCTTCAAAAAATTGCAACAAAAATGAGAGCAAGAGACTGTCCTAACCTATCCTCGTAACTTAAAAAGTGATTTTAAACTGTTTATATCTCGGTTCTACTCAGAGTAATCCTCCTCCCCAATATATAAGTAACATTGCCTTCTTCCCTTAATTCAATAAATCATATTAAGCAGTCGAAAATGTCCTCATTATTATCACTCCGTAACAACCAATTTTCAATTATTCTTAAAAATTGTTCGGTTCCATGAATTTGTTTTATATCTGTCGGTATGGAATTAAAACACTTTGGTGCGCGGTACAAGTAGGGTTTTTTTGGATAAAGAGTCAGCCTAGATTTTGGTAAAATACAGAACCTTTCCCTACGCGAAGAGACCATCGAAGATTTGCGCACAGCCACTTTGTTTATAAATACCATCTTCAATACCGTCCTGACAAACTCTACGAAGAGATAGTATACACAACTGTCTGAATAATGTCTCAGAGCCATCAGTTCTCGATCTAAAGAGCGTTGATTTGATATCTGTGTTTGTGGTACTATGACGGGCATTAGTGTGGATAGGTATGCACAGTCCCAAACCAACACGCCGTAACTCAACTTGGAAGGAACAAGTGCAAAGTATATTATCTTTAATAATTCATAGTCACAAACTGATCTTAGGTGATACATGTATTTTAATATTGTCAATAATTTGCTGTTTAATTCCTTGACATGGTACTTCCAACTTATCTATA
>JAGFPH010008793.1:39152-52299 GCA_018207615.1 Philaenus spumarius
AAGAACTATAAACGGCCGCCATTTTGAAAATATTTAAATTAATGTTCTAATTTTTCGTACATTGATAAAAGGTTACGCAACAAATAGGTGTACAAAGTTTGAGCTCAATATCTTTTCTACTTTCAAAAATATTAAGTATTTTGTAAAAAACACATACATACAGACAGACGAAAAAATAAACACCGTAGACCCATGTTTATTTTTTATTGTGAAATATGTTTGACTGGACCCCAGGAACATATGCACAAAAAGGTGTCCAGAGAGTTCGGGGACACCCTGTATAACGCGCGACAATGGTATTATTTTTTCGTCGGATTTATATTACAAAACCGCATAACTTGCGAGGACTAAGGGAAACGGCCGAAGACCCCGAGACGAGCGCCGGGGGTTATGTAAATGGCTAAAGTTTACCCTTTAGAAGTGTCGAGGCTCGGTTTACAAAGTACGTAAATCAAAGTGACAAAATAAACCCCTCGCACGGGTGGTCCGCCAGGGTCATAGCAAATTTCCAGTTTAAGTTAGTTCGAGCGTAGGCCGATGTCTTTCCGTCTCGCTCTTACTCTAATCGGAACTGCTAACCAATCTTTGTCCGTTATCGTCTGTTATGGCAACATTAACCCGTAACTGATAAACAAACGGTTATAAATATTGTGATAATACTCTTACATTGTGTTCTTAATTTCTGCAGTTACTGTTGGAATCGTTTAAGCTATTATTTACTTTGTAACCCCATCGGAAGGCGCACGAACGATGTTTAAAATAAATATAGATTACATCACTGGATTCGTTATTTACAAAGCAATTACATCATGTATAAACATAGTTCTTTTACAGCTTTTTCAAAAAACGTCGACTTACGGGGATTCCCTACTGAAAATAGGGGTTTTCTATAATAGGCCTTTTTTAATTATGAACTATTTTTTTTACATTCATTAGAACCTAAAAAGTTGGTTACACTTATAGGAATTGGCAAACAAATATATTTTACATACCTTTTTGAGTATTTTCGTGTTTTTTAGACAACAATTTTTTTTAAATCTTTTATAACTTTTTTACTACTGAACCAATTTGGCCGTTTGATATCATGTTTTAAAGTAGGCTATATAAAAAGCACTAAATATTTAGGTATAGTCATATTCTTACCACTAAAAGTTTAGTAGTTATGACCTTACAAAAAATATATATAAAAAACAAATTTGTGATTTACACATAAAAAAAAATACTCTTGTATTTGTCCTAGAGGAATGAAAATACCCAAAAAGTTGCATTATAAGCTACTAAAGATGTGGTAAACATTTCATCACTGTAGCTTTAGCAGTTAAAAAGTTATAAGAACTTTTGTGTAAAAAATATCAATATTGAAAATGAATTCATTTTTATAGTATCCAGGTCACTAATATATATAATAAAGTAAAATACCTTTTATTTTTCCGTCAGTGTCCTCTTTTTTGATGTTCTTTTGACGCGTTTCGGGACGTCTATCCCATCTTCAGAAAAGCCCTCTATATATAGAGGTTGTCAAAACGGTTATAAAACACATAAAAACACACAAAGCACAACACATTTAAACGCGAAAAATAAAAGGTATTGTACTTTATTAAATATTGAAAAATTGCAGGAAGTCGCGTTTAAAGATTCCATTAGTTATTTTAGCAGCCACAGAGGGGAATAACTTGCACAAACAGTATTTGTAGTCAAGATATGTTTGACTTACATATTGGAGGCATTGAAAGCCTAATAATAAACATTGTTGTCCTTCTTTGCAATTACTTTAAAAAAAATTTAAAATCTTTTTAGTCCAAATAGCAAACATAAAGAAGTTCAACTCGACCAAAAGTAGGTGTAGAGAACTTTTGTGGCATATATTATGTTTTTCTTGAACCTTATAAACTATAGAATCGGGAAAAAAAGAAAAAATATTTTGGTTTTTTTTTTGGAAAATGGTAATTTTTCAGTAGGGAATCCCCTTAATAATTTTACCCAGCTAAATATTCAGCGATTATATTGTTCTGAAAATTATTTGAACATGTCAGATCGTTCTATAATATTTAAGAAGGTATTTGGTGTGGAATGTCGGCAATTTAAAGGCCTATTTATCAAATCCGATCTTCACAGACGTTTTTAGCGTCTAATTAGTTATTTCAATCTGCAAGTATGGCTTAACTGAAACTATTATCTTCAGGAGTTATTTATATTTGAAATCGATTCAGTCAGTTCAACAGTAGGCCTATAGTGTGTATTTTTTTAAGCGTACGGTAGTTTTAAATATTTTATTATTTCCTGTGTTATTTAAATTAGTTAAATATTTTTTATTTCCTATGATATTTAAATTAATTATATATTTGATTATTTTCTGTAATATTTAAATTAATTAAATATTTTATTATAACTTTTAGGTGTTTTTTAATTTGACCTATTTAAAAAATTTAATAGATTCTTTACTTAATTTTAATGTTTTATAAATATAAAATTTGACCTATATTTAATATAGTTTCTTAAATTAAATTATTAATTGATTTAATTCAATTTAAATATACTCTCTCACTCAAATTAAATTATTGAAATTTTCTGTCAGGTACAGGCTACATACCTTATTGTAAGCATCAATAGTTCAGCAACAGATATGGGTTGGGAATTAAAGTTTTTCCATTTTTAACAGGTTTTTCTCCATTATGTAGCCAAATGTAATGGGTTTCATTCTCATGTATATTTTTTTAAACATGTAAAATATAACAATACGGTAGACCTAATTGTTTACTTTACTTACATCTAACCAGAGGTTACGATTTATTTTGCTTGTATTCTGAAACTACACGTCAAAATAACTCTAATAACTCAATAATTTCGGAGGCAATAAAATATTATAGAAATTAGGAAAAAAGAAAACTATAAACAATACAGAAATATTGGTAATTGTTTACTTACGCATGGCCAGAGGTTATGTTAAATTTTGCTTATATTCTGAAACTACACGTCAAACTCAAATACTAGCTGGATAAGTCTATGTTCAAGGCGATAGGTTACTTTATGTTGTAGACAGTTGGTTACTCTATGATCAAGCGTGTTTTAAGTTCAAATTAAGGTAGGTTAAAATACAAACATAGATATGTTTAGAAACTAAAAGACATTCTGCGATTGTTTAGGTTCAGTAAGTGCCTTGTGTTTTTATTTTTAGTAGTTGTAGAAAAAAAAACGTAATTGCTACAGTTTGGACAATAAATATCGAAATCCTATATTGACATTATTCTTCCGATATTGCGATAATAAAAAATCTGTAATATCGATATAAAATCGGAAATATCGAAACAAAAATATCAATATTTACCCTACTAATACGCCATGTTTATATGTCTATAGCAAGTTGTTAAAAACGACGGATACCATTGTGTTCTTCACAATGTGTTGTCAAATCCTAGCACTTTTGATCTTTTCAAATACTTCCAACCGTATTTCCAATATCCACAAGTCCCTGTGGCCAACCCCAAACATACTCTATACAAAAAACAGAACCATTCAAATCGATACAGGCGTTACGCGGCAATGCGCAAACATAGGCCTACGTATATAAAATTCATACCGGTGGAATTGATAACATCATCTTTTTTTGAACTCGGTTTAAAATACTTTGCCAGTGAAGTGACGCCCCGGCAAATGATCTTAAATTATTCATGAGGCTCGCACGAACATACGGATTCTTTATCGTGTTCTCCCTCAAATAGCTTTCCCACTTAAACCGAGAGGAAACTAGAGCCCAAAACTAAACGAGAGAAAGTGCACGGATAAAGTGACGAATCGTTGTGTCATATTTACATAGATAACACGTCCACCTGACTAAATTCTTAAGTTAAGTTCACCTTATCGGTAGGAGTCATTACCCTCTTTCTTCTATCTTTAACCACATGACTTCCGCTATAAGACGTGACACAAGAGTTCAGTTATTCCTGAAACCCGTTACATCGTTTTACGTACATTAGGTAAATTCGAAAGTACCTTATATTGTCTAAGCTTTTCCTGAATTGGATCTTAGTTGCTTTCCAAGCTCAACACCATGTAAACTATATATGTTACTTTTGTTGAACCTGTGCAAATACCATTTGATATTGCCGATATCGATATTTTGTTTCGATAATAGCTTGGTATCGATATCAATATCGAATATCGGAAACTTCCCGATATCGCAACAACCCTGATTGCAGTTTGTAGCACCGGAGATTTCTACAGCTTTATTTTCCAGAATTCCTTCCCAAATCATCGAATGTGGAAATTATTTTGATAAAATCCTCTAAATAGTATTTTAAGTTGCCGATGGTAAATTAAATATGGATTTTTTTTTAATATCGATAAATTAAATACTGATCTCACGCGGTAACAACCATAAAGACGAGCCAAGAATTTAAACGTGAAACAAATACAAAGAAAAGAACAGTTTGCAAGAAAGTGGTTTTATAAATGCTTTTGAGGTGCTGATATCACATATTTGTTAAAACTAAAACAAGGAGGAAAAGACAACATTGCAACATTGTGGTTTTATGAATCTCACGTATATTTTGACCTGAAACTTACAGGAAAAGACGACATTTCAAGGAAGTGGTTTTATAAATGACTCTTCCGCCATTGAATCTAACATCTATTTTTACATTAAACTCTCTGGAAAAGAACCGATCGGAAGAATGTGGTTTTGTAGGCCTAATAAATATTTCTGGGGTGTAAGAGACTTTCGGTGCTGAATTTCACATCTATTTGACGTATTGATTAGTGTTTGTTAGAAATAATGTGACCTAAAGTATGAAAGCTATGACTGTGACTGGAGTGAGTGATCATAGAACGAATGTCGTGCGTGTGGAACCTGACCTAGTAGTAGAGAATGCAAAACCTGAATCGTGCACACAGAAATTAGATAATAGAAAAATTCTGGAAAATTCTAAAGGTGTGATCCAGGTTATCAAGCTCTTTGGAAAAGGGTTCTTCGAAATTAAGAAATTCTATAAGAGATAGAAAGTAAACGATATCCGAAGCGGCAACGGGGAAATATTTTAACAGCTGCTATTTGGCGAAGAAACTAAACATAACAAAATTGTTAATTTAAAAGAAAGTAACGGGCATAAGTTTCCGATCCAACTAGAAGTTGCAAATATATTTAAGGTGTGGATACCCCGTCCGCCATATTGAATCTGATTCCCATAAGAGCAGTGCTACAGAATGAGTAATTTTTTCCCGTTAATTCGTGGAATAAATTTAAAAAAATCTGTTTCATTTTAAAGCGCTGCCATATGTGCGGATGTTGATTGCTGAATTCCTTTTTGAAAAACCGTTTTATTGTTTTCATAAACGTATGATGTAAATAGTAAAAAATAGTAAACTTTATGCATTTTTTACTCAGTTGCAAAAAGAGATATGGCAAAAAACCTTAGCAAACAACACCCACAATCTATTTTACTTTAAGAAGAAGAAAAAAAAAATACTGCTTTCGTTTTTTGACGAAAACAACGCAAAAATATGCTTAAAAGTGAAAGTATGGTTAGGTTATTTTAACATTGAAATGGGTTGCTAACTTCGCCGTTTTGAATTTATGTACCCGAGCCTTAAGGGACTTTCTGTGCGGAATTTCACATCTATTTGACCAAAAACTCACAGGACAAGACAAAATCGCGGGAAAGTGGTTTCTTAAGAGACTTTCGGTGCTGAATTTCACAGCCACTTGACCTAAAACTCACAGGAAAAGACAAAATCGCGGGTAAGTGGTTTCCTAAGAGACTTTCGGTGCTGAATTTCACAGCCACTTGACCTAAAACTCACAGGAAAAGACAAAATCGCGGGTAAGTGGTTTCCTAAGAGACTTCGGTGCTGTATTTCACAGCCACTTGACCTAAAACTCACAGGAAAAGACAAAATCGCGGGTAAGTGGTTTCCTAAGAGACTTCGGTGCTGCATTTCACAGCCACTTGACCTAAAACTCACAGGAAAAGACATAATCGCGGGTGTTTTGCTTTTGCGAGTGAGTTTTCTGAGGGGGGGTTTCAAATCTGTTTTGTTTCCACGTATCTCGGGAATTAAAACAAGAGCCGTTTCTTCAGCTCCGCAACTAAGTTTACTAAAAGCACTTCGCTGTAAAATGTCATCACTAATTGCATAAGGTAAAATGAAGGAGCTACCAGGCTGCGATTCGTACAGACAATATAATTGTAAGTGTAAAATGTGGCATTGAGGTCTGCAAAGTAGGAGCTCGATTAATACTGTTGGAGTGAAGCTACACCGTACTGCACTGACACTCACGGGTACAGATACTGGCGCGAATGCTGACACTTGAGCAAACCGCTACTAACCCGACTAAAAACATCAGTACCCGGTACATCTCTGTTGGGCACGTTCGCCGCTAAGGACGCACATGGGAGCTTGACACTGAACACTATGAGAAGCGGCCGACGCACAGTGCATTGCGTGCTTCGCACGCCAACCCCTTATTGGGAGTATTTTCAATACAAAGTGCATTGCGTGCTGGGAAAATATTTTTTCTCCTCCGATTACGCCCTTTATCCACACCCCCGGCCCATAGGCCAAGTGCCAGGATTCCCGGTGATATCTTTAGGCCGTGTGTTTATTTGTTGAGTTTAAGAATAACCGTTATTTTATCCACAAAAACAAATTTTATATTTTTAAACGGAGTTTCTAGTGAAAATTCAAAAATTTATATTTTACAATATAATTGCAATAGATTTTGTAAAGAAACATTCGTTGTTGTAACAAATTAAGAACGACATTCTAAAAGTTGTTTGTTTGACTATAAGAATTATAAGGTGTGGAACCCTAATACTCGGAAGATATGAAACCAAAGTGCCGCTGTAATTTGAAAATATACTTCTATGTTTAATAAATTAAGTTTCCAATCGGTGTTCTCGTCTGTAGGCAAGTCAGTTATTTGTAATTTAAATGCTTTATGGTTGGGTATTTTCCGGTTTAGGCCTATACATTTTAAGTAGTACTGTGTGTTTACAAACATCCGTTCTATGTAGGTCTGCGTAATACAATATTTACAATTGTTTCGTAAATATGTTGTCCTACATTTCCTAATTTCTTGTTTGTAACAATGTAAGAGATGTTTTTTTTTTCTATAAACGACAAAACAATGCTTCCGGCAAGTGTTGCCTTATTGTCCGTATTGTAATTCGAACTCCAAAGCGCATTGTTCGATAATTATCGACTTGGCACATATTCCGAATAACTTTGCTCTTTAAAATATGTCGACTTCGTTCGTTTTAAACTCTATGGCAAAACAAATAATACGGAAGGTAAGCACGGATATCATCGGGCGTTATTAAAACACCGCGTTCTTACCGACTCCGCCATGTTGGGTTCGTAGTCCCCAAACAGAATTATCCCCGAAATGAACTCTTGAACGCGGGTGTTTTACTTTTTTAATAATAATGTTTTTATTTTTCACAAATAGAGCCTACTTTTACTTTAGTAGAAGGTCCCCATTAGGGGGTGGGGGGCTTTAATGTAAAGGGTAAACGCTTGTTTGTTTACGATTTAACTAAAAAAACTGATTATTCGTGTTCGATGAAACTTCTAGGAAGGTGTCGAGCGGAAACGATAAAGTTCGGCGCGATTTTAAATTAAATACTTGTATTGCGTACGATAGAAACTGAAACTTAACTATTTCGGCTTTGCAAGTGCATTGGAACGAAGCCAAGTTAAACACCACAAATAAAACGCATATAAACGTAAAATAATTGACGTCTCGTAGAACAGAAATGGACTAATTGCTTTGGAAACAGAACCACAGCTGTTGTTATGGATGAAAATCAATTGTTGATTTCTAAAATAAGAATTTACCTTTTCTGGTAAATTCGCTTTGCAATGACGTTTACAAAAATAACGATAACTAAAAATAAACTCATTTTATAGCAACTTATCAGGGTAATAATCCACGTCTCTCCGTTTTATCCCTGAGGCTTCTCCTAGTGGTAAAGGCAGATTACGCTGCGTTCAAGGAGCTTTTATTATAGTTTGTCCAAACAGCCGTGCGCCCTGAAGTAAAACCGACCCTCGCTCCCCCACGCGCAGACACACTCACACGGCCTACTACCGCTAATCGTTCTTCTATGAATCACCAACTAGCCTTAATGCTACAAAATCACATTTTTCCAACTGTCAACTTCACTTGAATTTTTACTTCAATTCTCCCGATACGGAGGTTGGCGTGCAAAGCACGCAATGCATTGTGTATTGTGAATTATACCAAGGGTTGGCGTGCGAAGCACGCAATGCATTGTGTATTGAAAACACTCCCAATACGGAGGGGGGGGGGGTTTGGCGTGCAATGCACTGTGCGTCGGCCGCTTCCCATAGTGTTCGGTGTCAAGCTCACATGTGCGTCCTTAGCAGTGAACGTGTTAACGCGATGATAGTTACTCGAACGTTAAAAGTTATAAAACGTGTATACGCGACCGTAGTATGTGCGGATAGTTTACTCCAGTCCCGTAAACGCGAAGTCAATCCCGAAAAGGTTCAAATTTACCCTGTTTTCGGGGGAAATCCAATTATCGGAATTTTTGATTATCCGAATGGGGTCCGGTCCCAAATGGGATAGCTGGAGTTTTACTGTACTAAAATATTGTTATTGGCATTTTATTAAACATGTTTTATAATATTATTTTATTGATTTATTGGTTAGTGTACAGTAACATTTCAAAATTAATTTGCAATTATTTTTATTTTACTCTTAGTATACGTTCACTGTTATATTGATTCTGACGTAGGCGTAACCAGAGGGGGGTTTTGGGGGTTTTAACCCCCCCCCCCCCATCGTCAAAAATATTTCTCACTTTGTTTACATTAAAATGTGCTCTGAAGGCTCGGCTCTCCACATTCAAAACTACGATATTGGGTACCAATTTCAATGTTAAATAACCAAAACATACCTTCACTATTAAGCATATTTTTGTGCTGTTTTTGTTAAAAAACGAAAGCTGTATTTTTTTGCTTAAAGTAAAATAGATTGTGGGCGTTGATTGCTAAGGATTTTTGCAATATCTCTTTTTGCAACTGAGTAAAAAATTAATAAAGTTTACTATTTTTTACTATTTATATCATACGTTTATGAAAACAATAAAACGGTTTTTGAAAATGTATTCGGCAATCAACATCCGCATATGACAGTACTTCAAAATGAAACCAAATTTTTTAATTTATTCCACGAATTAACGGAAAAAAATGACTTATTCTGTAGCATTGCTCTTATGGGAATCAGATTCAATATGGCGGACAGGGAAGCGCCCCCTTAAGAGCAAGTTGTTCTCAACACCTTTGCAAATGTCTACAATAAATTATCGATATATTGCTGACATTAGCTTTGGTCGAATTTATTAGAGCATACACATTTGTCGGAAAAATAAACGGTCGGTTTATTTACCGCTGACGGTGGCTGTGCAGCCGCTCGCTGCCGCTACGATCGTCGGGTTTTCCACCGTCTCCCGAAACAGTGGAGAACGTGGCCAAGTGCACGCCAAATATCCTTATTTTAGTATTTTTTTCGTAGAATACTATCCTTTAGCCGCGTGTTTAGTTCTTTAAATGACGAAACCGACATTCTTAAATAATTGAAAAATGTTTCTTCTGGTTCCTCAAATCAGGAAACACGGCGTAGAATGCTCCAAAAACTTCGCTCCTTTTATTTATTGATTGGATGAACCCAAATGAGTGAATTTTTTTTGCTTCCTTTTCAATCGGTGACGGAATAACAATAAAGCGAAAGTTGCTCTCTGTCCGTATCAATAAAACATTTAAAAGAAATAATATCATAACACACTTCAGTTTAACTGAAGTGTGTTATGATGAACTAGACACTTCAGTTTAATGAATCGCAATGAGTGTGTGTTTTACCGCCCTGTGTGCACACTTTAAATTTTATGAGTGGCGACTGTAACTAATCCGCAGCCGACAAAAAAACGCCGCGTGTGTTCCAAGCATATGGGGTTAGAGACAGCGCACGGAAAGATTTGGCGGGGGATGAGTCATGGTTGCTGTTCTAAATTATTCTAAAATAGGCCTGAATCACAATTAGAAGTGGAAAATTATACATACCTATATCATTTTAAAGTACTTTTGGAAAGCCTAAAACGTGTTATTTTGCATCTTAATTTTTAAAATACCCCCCTCGGTAGTTGTAACCCGCCCTATACGGTCGTCCTGGTTACGCCTATGGATTCTGATTTAGTTTCTTTGTTTTTTTTGCATACGTTTGAAACCACTACATTACTAGAATTACTGTAATTATGTACGTTATTGTGATCGTGCTAATCCAAATAAAATGTCAATAACCATTTTTTAAGTACAAGTCAAATTTATGATTTTGTAACCTGCTGACCTCAAAACCGCTAAGGGTTGTCACAATTGTACCATGTTTCGACTGATTTTGCGAGGAATAATGTTTAGAGTTCAGTAATTAGAGTAAAAATTAAGTCATGTTAACAGTTAGAAAAATGTGATTTTGTAGCACAAGGGCTGGTTAGTGATTCATAGAAAAACGATTAAGCTACAGGTAGGCCGTGTGGGTGTGTCTGCGCGTGAGGGAGCGAGGGTCGATTTCACTCGGGGCGCACGGCTCTTTGGACAAACTATAGAAGAACGCTATTTCATCAAAGACGACTTAGTATAAAGCTGTGTGTGTGAGTCCGCGAATCGCGAAGTCCAGATTTACGAACTGAATGCGGTTCAGTTTCGGATACAAATCGGCAGATTTTGATAAACGGCACTATTTTTTGGAAACGGCGCTATTCATTACAATTTTAAAATAATAATGACTATACACTAACTCTCGCACACATACGTTTAATGATCAAACGCGTTTCAACGACAAAGTCGTCATCCTCAGTGATACATGAGCTACAACTAAAAACTTACAACTATTTTATATATCCGATTTGGTTATAAGTTTTTAGTTGTAGCTCATGTATCACTGATGATGACGACTTTGTCGTTGAAACGCGTTTGATCATTAAACGTATGTGTGTGTGTGTGTGTAAGAATTAGTGTATTGTTATTATTATTTTAAAATTGTAATGAATGTAAATGCTTTAAAGAAACGCGTGTTTGTTCAGTATTTGCCTAAACCTAAAATCGTGTCTTTAAACTTTTAATACAAATTATCTGTTAACTTTAATATTTAACAATAGATATTAAAATTATAATGAAGTAAGCCTTTCTCGAAGATTTTCAAGAAACCTGTGTTGGTTCAGTATCGGTCAAACTTAAAATTGTGTTTTTTTAAACTATTATTCGACTACAGACAATCTTGCTTATGTTATTTTAAATGGGACAAGATAAAAATAATAATCGAATTTCGGATTAAACCAGTATAACCAACGATTTATTTTCACGGCCAGTCGCCATTTTGAAAATAACATAAAATAAAGTCTTTGCACTTGTAAAACACTAATAATTATGTGTATACCAAATTTGAGCCCAATATCTATCTTTTTAACAATTAAACTGTTGCTAAAATGTACGAGAATCTAATCGTTTTGGACTTATTTTTATATAACACTAGCTGGCCCGATCCGGCTTTGCACGGATAGACAAATCAAAGTTAAATGTATATTAACAAAAAATATATTATCTATATATTAATAGGCAAGCACAAAACTTGTCGTCCTTTTTTCTCATGCTTGTGTGCATCGTAGGAGAAATTCGCGCATACCGTTAGAAAGGTAGTGTCCTGTAGATGAGCAGAATCCCATTATAATATACATCGGTCCTCAGGGATACGCCCCAGTGGCCCTCAAAGTTTCAATGTTAATCTTATGGAAGGTCAATCTTAAGGAAGAAGAAGAAAGATTTCTTTTGATTTTATCATGGGTACAAAAAACAGCTGTTCGTATGAAAAGCTTAAAACAGCTGATTTTGATCAACAGCTGATTTTGATCAACAACTGATTTGGATCAAAAACTGAATATAATTTTAGGTTAGGTAAATCAAGCAATAGCGAAGCATTGCCGGGTCCAATAGTATCAATAAATATATTACACTATGTATTTCTTATGCGGTTTTTTTTTAATATGAATTTTTTTTAAACCCTTTCTTAGCGAGCACCTAGGGCCCTAGAGGAAGCTAAATACCAAACTTCATTCTAATCCGTTCGGCGGTCTTTTTTAGTAACTTTGACCCCCCAAACCTCCCCTAAAATTTCGAATTTTTTTAAAACCTTTCTTAGCCAGCACTTATGGCCCTAGGGGAAGCTACAAACCAAATTTCATTCCAATCCGTTAAATGGTTTTGGAGAAATCGTGATTTCGTAACTTTCCAAACCCCCTAAGATTTCAAATTTGTTGGAACTCTTTCTTATCAGCACCTACGGCCCTAGAGGAAGCTACATACCAAGTTTCATTCCAATCCGTTCTGTGGTTTTGGAGAAATCGTGATTTAGTAACTTCGACCCCCCCCCAACCTCCCCCTCCTACTATTTAATTTTTTTTGAAACCCTTTCTTATCAGTACCTTCGGCCTAGAGGAAGCGACATACCATATTTCATTCCAATCCGTTCAGTAGTTTTAGAGAAATCGTGATTTAGTAACTTTGACCCCCCCCAAACCTCCCCTAAAATTTCAAAATTTTTGAAAACCTTTCTTAGCGAGCACCTATGGTCCTAGAGGAAGCTACATACCAAATTTCATTCCAATCCGTTCAATGGTTTTGGAGAAATCGTGATTTAGTAACTTTGACCCACCGACAAACCCCATAAAATTTCGAATTTGGAAACCTTTCTTAGCGAGCACCTATGGTCCTAGAGGAAACTACATACCGAATTTCGTTTCAATCCGTTCAGTAGTTTTTTAGAAATCGTGATCAATGAGTCAGTGGATTTAGCTTTTATATAAGAGACTAGCTGGATATCCGTGCTTAGATACAGGGAATTTGTTTGTTGCATCACCATGATTCATAATTAATTGTCATATTTTTCTCTCGTTTTCTTTCATTATTTCACGAAAGTATTCAGTTACTTTGGTATTTATTGTTCACCGGCTGCCCGTCAATCGTCTTCGTAACGGTATGTGTGCTAAATAAATTAAATCTATAAAAAAATAAAAATTCAGAGTGAAGAGCGTCGTCTTCTTTTTCAACCGCTAAATCTACAGACTGCTAAATCACA
>JAGFPH010008794.1:10493-52297 GCA_018207615.1 Philaenus spumarius
ACAATTTATTGTTTCACCATCGGTGAAACTTATAGTTCCGGAACCGAGGTTTTAGGGTTTCAGTAAAAGTTGAGTGGATCCGTTCGCGAGACGTTTTTACACAACTTGGTAGCCTACATGTCAGCAAACAGCTGTTAAATGTTTGTTAGCCTCTAAAACCTATTCGCACTTCAACCAATACAGAGTGTGACCGTCCATGCGGCACTCGTAACTAACTAGTAAGATTAGATGCGAGGCTTCAACTGGAACTGCACTATTTCGCATTTACAGAAACAAGGGAAATAGTTTTTCCAAATTCTAGTGTCCCGAAAAGACATCATCCGAGACAACATCCCAAGACAAGATTTGAAGGGGGTGGTTTTTGAAAAAAATGTAAATACAACAAAGGTTGAGGATTAAATAACCTTGAAAATAAACATTTTGAAACACGTTATTTAAGGCTCAGAAGACACAGCCACCATCTTGAATTTCAACTCCCATAAGAGCAATTTTACGCGTAACAAGATTACTGGAGTAATCAGAAAATTATTCTGAAAATGTAATTTTAAAGGTTAGCCTGAATGTGGATATCATTTTAGTTTTTTTAAATGTGGGTTTTAATACATTTGTGCTTTAACGTAACTCAAAATCAAAGTTTGCGGTTTTTTTTCCTTATTCAATAACGTAAATATAAAAAAGTTAATCCCAATCAAAGTTTAATTATCTTTAAAATAAAAGTAATTTTAATAAATTTGGATAAATTATGACGAAAAAATCTGTTTTTGTTTTTTTTTGTTTTTGTTTTTTTGTGGAAGCGTGTACGCACCGAATTTGTGTTCCTATCGAGTGTTTAGCATGCACTATGGCGGTTGTCACATCAACGTGTTGCTCGTGGAGTATTTAAAATATTGTAGAAGGGTCATTCCATAGTTACGGTTGTTACATTTGCATAGCTTAAAATGCTCAAATATAATTCAATAAAATAATATTTATTCAATTTTAGGGTAAAAATAGTTAGGTCTTTCATATTATATTACTATAGGTACATGATAACATTAAAGTTTGTGAATAGTTTAATTAACTATATATTAATTTTAAGAAATTTACAGAATTTTGGTAAATTTAACTCTTTACAGACATTTAGGAAATTTACAAAGTTTTGGGAAACTATTACATAATTTCGGAAAATTTAAATATTTACAGAATTTTGGGAAATTTTACTATTTACAGAATTTTGGGAAATTTAATTATTTACAGAATTTTGGAAAATTTGACTACTTACAGAATTTTGGAAAATTTAACTATTTACAGAATTTCGGAAAATTTTACTACTTAAAGCATTTTGGGTAATTTAACTATTTACAGAATTTTGGGAATTTAATTATTAGCATAATTTCGGGAAATTTAACTATTTAAAGAATTTTGAAAAATTTTAATATTTACAGAATTTCGGGAAATTTAAATATTTTTAGAATTTCGGGAAATTTAAATAGTATTTACAGAATTTTTGGAAATTTTATTATTTACAGAATTTTTAAAAACTAAACTATTTACTTTTTCGGGAAATTTAACTACCTACTTAAAGAATTTTGGGTAATTTCACTATTTACAGAATTTCAGCAAATTTGATTATTTTCAGAATTTTTTGAAATTTAACTATTTATAGACTTTTGGGAAATTTAACTATTAACAGAATTTTGGAATATTTAACTATTTACAGAATTTTGGGAAATTTAAATATATTTACAAAATTTCCGGAAATTTAAATATTTAAAGAATTTCGAAAAATTTAACTATTTACTTTTTCGGGAAATTTAAGTACTGTATTCACAGAATTTTTAGTAATTAACCTATTTATAATGGTGAAAATTGTTTTCATTTACTTGGGTCATATATTCATTTCAAAATGGTGGACAAATTACTAAATATTACGTTTTATTTTTAAAGAACATGGTCGAGTTTGGTTGAATAGTTGCGAGGTTCCATTTTTTGTTTTTGTTTTTTGTGTGCTATTACTTATTTGTCGAGAAAGACAATAATTATTGTAATCTTTATTACCGAATTTCCATAGGAAATATGAGCTATTGCAGTGGTCCTTATGGTGAGACCAAAGGTCGGGAAAAGTAAATGAGCACCGAACATGGTCCCCAGAGCACGTTTTGAGGTGTAATTAAAATGTTTATATATATGTGTGTGTTCGCACTCTAGCGGCTCATTTAAGTCCGGTTTAGTCCAAACTTTGTACACTAAGTCGGTTGTCTAAGTCTCTTGGACGAGTTCGTTAGCCAAAAAATCCAACAACCGAAAGTACGTTTTTGAATGGAAGTATCTGTTTTTTTATTTTTTTTATTTTTCGTACAAGAAAAACTTTTATAGGGTTTTATTTAACAAAATAAATGTAGGATATTATTTTACACGACCTTATAGCTCGCTTAATTCCCCCAAAATCGATCATAAAAGTCTCCGGTTCAATTCCACTTGGGGGCCGACGGCCGAGTTTCTACGCTGCGAGTAGAGCGAAGCAGTCCATACCCGAGGCCGACTTTTCCGCTGAGAGTGGAACGAAGGAGCTCACTAGTCGAAGCTGGAGGCTTGGTTTCAAACAAATTCTTCCAATATACTACGTACACACAGGCAGCTATTCCGCGCCTTCGGGAGTAGATCAATTTCTAAAATAGTTTTTTTAAACCCTAATACATTTAAACTTAATTTATGAAATTCGCTCGACTCACGTCAGCGGTTTTGCATGGTCGAATTATTTCTTTGTCTTATCTAGATAATTAGGTAAATCTGACAACAAAAATTACCATAGTAAATAAATTATATAACCACAATACCACACTTTTTTTAAATACGCACATTGTAAACATGCGATTGATTTCCTCTATCGCCCGATGTCGGTCATTATTTCTCCAACTACTTCGACTGCCAAATCCGTATTCCAGTGCTGAGCAATCCGATCGAGTTTGACAGCTGCAGTCAAAGAATTCCTCGAGTAAAACTTTAGAATCCTTTCGTCTTATCTTTGGCAAGACTACAGCGCCTAATCTAACCTTAGCTTCAAGTAAGATATCAAAGGTAAATCAAGCGCCTTACTTCGCATCGGTTTAGCATCAGCAGGAGCAGCCGGATCAGAGGATTTGCATTTTATTTAAGAAGAGATTTAAAGTTTTACGATCGGGAAGGGAGCTTAGAAAATGTCCCAATTTATTTCACCACCATCGTTTCGCCGAAGTACTTTGTCGCTTTGCGTTCTTTCCTTGATTCCGTTCCAATCGGAAGAAATAAAACTACTGATAGCAGATGCTCTCGGAATTCTGTGGAGTCTAAAAGTTACGATGAATACATGTAGTGTATGTAAGGCAAAATAAAAATAAAACTGGTATGTTATATTATCTAAAAGCTCTGCACTCATTGCTTATACAGGGTGAATACAAATTCTGGACACGACTGGATTTCTCGGCTTGTTAAAAGAAAGAAAAATGTTTTACCTGTATAGTTTTAAAGCACGACTCATTTTTATAACTTGGTTGTTTTAAAATAGAAATACCGTAACATCAACCATTTTCCCAATATAGTTAAATGAAAACCCATTGTTAGTTGAAATCCCCGATAGTGGATGTTATACATCATTTCAAGACTTTTGTAAATTGTTCATGAAATTAAAATTTGTAGATGATTTTGAATAGCTCTAGTTACTTGGTTGTAGGTTATAAAAATAATTTCTTTTTAAAACGTGCTTGAAATGACTTGTTTTAACAAGTACATTATTAATGATGTACGTTTAATAAAAATATATAAAACAGTGGTTTCAGATTATTTTCGTGAAACAAAAAAATTAAGGCCATTAAAGGTGGTATTTTTTTTTTAATGTAGCGTGTGTTTACTTTCCAAAAGGTAACATCTTTTAGTTGGTGGGAAAATGCTGTTTACATTTAAAAAAGGTTTAAGCCTATAAATAGTTAAGAACAAAATTAATTCCATTTAAAATACATTTGTCAGCTGATTGTAGATGTTCAAAGTTGGTCAAATAATCAGCTGTTTACAGTTAATTACATACTTTGAAACAATTAATATTTTTGTATCTTAGGGTTGTGTTTAGGAGTAAAATAGATTTGTGCCGCTCTGGTTCTTTCTAACCTTTTTAACTCCTGTTGTATCATTTAACTCCTCTTATATAATTTAACTCCTGTTATACAATTTATCTCCTGTTATACAATTTAACTCCTTTTGTATCATTTAACTCCTGTTATACAATTTATCTCCTGTTATACAATTTAACTCCTGTTGTATCATTTAACTCCTGTTATACAATTTATCTCCTTTTATACAATTTAACTCCTGTTGTATCATTTAACTCCTGTCATACAATTTATCTCCTGTTATACAATTTAACTCATGTTGTATCATTTAACTCCTGTTATATAATTTAACTCCTGTTATACAATTTATCTCCTGTTATACAATTTAACTCCTTTTGTATCATTTAACTCCTGTTATACAATTTATCTCCTGTTATACAATTTAACTCATGTTGTATCACTTAACTCCTGTTATATAATTTAACTCCTGTTATACAATTTATCTCCTGTTATACAATTTAACTCCTTTTGTATCATTTAACTCCTGTTATACAATTTATCTCCTGTTATACAATTTAATTCCTGTTGTATCATTTAACTCATGTTATACAATTTATCTCCTGTTATACAATTTACCTCCTGTTATATAATTTAACTCCTGTTATTCAATTTAACTCCTGTTTTATAATTGAATTCCTTTTACATAATTTAACTCTTGTTAAATAGTTTAATTCGTGTTACATCATTTAACTCCTTTTCTCATTTTGTCACACAATCATATCGCGAGTATAAGAAAAAGAAGACATTTTCTTTTCACCCAAATTAAGTACTGTAGTTGTTTTCTCGTGCCGAAACTTAGATACATCACTTAGGGACGAATCATTTATTTAACAAATCGATTCAAAGGTTTCAAAGGTTCAATTTAAATGGTAATCGAATACGTCAGACGTGTTTGTCGAACTTGATAAATGAAACTTGATACATCTTTAATTGTAAAATAATTAAGTAGGAACAATCGCAGTTTTATCTTGAAACATTTTAAGAGTATTTTGTTTCCAGGTAAGCATGCGTGCTTCACGTGCCGAACCTTTTCTTCCCTTTCTGCACACATATATGATTTTGTATATTAATTTTGTACATTTTGGACAACTGCCAAGATAAAATGATTTGAGTTTTTAGCCAAGAACTTGGTTGTCTTTTAAGTTACAGAAATGATAAAAAAATGTTACTGTCGTTAAAAAATAAAATTGTTTTCTAAAGTTAGCTGTTTTCCAGATAGTTCACAATAAAAATGTTAAACGGCCAGCATTTTGAAAATATTTGACAACGTTTTGGTTGTTTGTAAATGGGTTAAATATGTCGTACCAAATACGTAACCAAAATTTGATTTTCAGTATATTTCCTACATCCAAAGATATTAAGTACCCTACTTTGTAAAAAAAAAAAACAAATTGTGGAGTACTGGAACATGAAGGATTTCCGAAATTATGTTTATAATAATATTATGAACTTGTTTCTTTATTTCCACTAGTAGAACGCGTCCTCATAGTTTCTCCGTTTCTTCATGAATCACTGAGTATAAAAAAACCTCTTGGGTATTAGGTAAGGAGTTCATAGATCAACATAACTGAAAAATTAAAACACATTTTATCTATATATGTGTATATAAAGAAGAATACTGTTCTTTCTTCAATACTTTCATTCATATCTGCGAAGCTGAGAATACCTGCTTATATTTCAACTAGGGGAAACCTCTGCGTGCTCCGCACGCCAACCCCGTTGGAACCTTCTATAATAAAGGTGTAGGGTTAATAATAACCCCAAAGCTAAGATGGTAAATAATTTTAAATGTTCAAATCAAATTATTTTATATTTTTATAAAAGCAGTTCAAATAAAGGTTAAAAGAACCAGCAAGCCTCAGGTCTACACTTTAATAAAAACCTAACCTGAAAGTTAGAAACAAAAATTATAGCTTCAATGTTTTAAATTAGCTGTTAATGGAAGTATTGGAGCAAACAGCAGTTTTATCTGTTATTTTATTCAATTGGTTGATATGATAATAAAAGTAAATACATGTGTTGGTTCATCAAAATTGGCCTAACTTAAGAATTTTCCGACTAAATTTACAAATATTGAAATAAAAATGTTTTTATCAAAATGTATCATAGCCTACGTTGCTCAGTGATAGTGTAGCTTTTTATTAGTAAAACTATTTTTTCAATCGGTTCAGTAGTTCCAGAGATTACTCCCTACATAGAAACAAACATACGAATTTTACTTCTTTATAATATTAGTATAGATGACGAAATTAATTGTGTATCGAATAATGAATACAACATTAATTTCAAATGAATATTTTATTTTGTACAACTAGTTCCAGGAGTTACCTGCCAAAACTGTATTCTTACTGCCCAAATTGTACCTTAGCAAAATTGAATACTTCCAAAAATTGTCCCGTGAAAAAACAGAAAAGAGATTCGACTCGGTAGGTCTGCGTGGCCATAAAACAACCTAACTAATGTCCATTCGGTCTGACATGACGACTGAAAGGTGCCGTGCCAAATCTCGCGGCTATATCTAATTCTAAAGTATTACCAACATTTCAAATTAAAAATTTAGGGATAATTTCTTTACAACGTTTTCACAAGTTTCACTAGATAATATCGTACATTATATTCCCTGTGACTAAACGTGTCAGCAGGTTTAATTTGGCAGACTGTAACTCGTAAAACTTTATGACGCGGCTTGAGCGTATTCATTAGTTAAATTCCAATTAGATTAAGTCACACTTTAAATAAAACTGTGCCGTTAGACTTACCTTTCGTTAAGGTTCAAAGGTATCCACTAACACCTATGTAATTCCTTCCTGGCGAAATTTTGTCAATTTAAATTAAGTACTAAAATATCCCATTGATTCACAGGGTGTTTCTTAAATAGGAAGCCAAACTTCTTGAGTGGGTTCCTTAAATAAAAAAATTTCTATAAAAACATGTGGCCTAAAACACTTTGTTTTCTATACTTCCACCATTTTATTTTTTACAAAATAATTCATATATACAGAAATGTTTGACTGATTGAGTTCAAACTTGGCATGAAGTTTAACCTAAAAATTATCTATTTCAAGATAAATGAACGATTATATCCGATCATGCGTTTCAAAATGGTGGCTGTTTGAAAATTTAAAAAATAAATTATTCAAAAACCATGCATTTTAACAACATTATTAAGGCACCTTTTTTGCAGCCCTTTTGATTCCCTATCGGATTGTGTAACTGTCAAAACAACCGTATGAAGGATAATAGTTAAGTTATGTGTAATAATTGGTTTGTTCAAGTCGGCATCCTATACCAACACAGTAAACACAACAATATTGTATATACATATGCTGTCATTATCATTGCGTTATCCTAGCTGTTACTATTTTTGTTATCACTAAGACCTTCACTTCAGGAAGAACAAGACCAACCAATACCTAGTAACTAATACTTTAATTGCTGTCAATTACAACTATTTAGTGCAAAATTTATTGTAAATTTAAAATAGATAGATTTTAATTAACTATGTTCTTGGAGAACCGCGGTACACTTAGTAATACACTAGCTGACCCATACGGCGTTGCCCGTGGTGGTTGGTATTTTCAGTCTTTTTAACGTAATTGTATTCTTTTTAAGTGTTCAGTCAGTGAGTGGTATTTGGCTTTTATATATATAGATCTTAAATAATAAAAGCAGTATTGTCATAATAATAAAAGATCTGAAATTATGATTTTTGTAACGTTGATCCCCCCAAACCCCTCCTAAAATTTCGAAATTTTTCATACCCTTTCTTAGTGAGCACCTATGGCCCTAGAGGAAGCTACATACCATATTTCATTCCAATCCGTTTGGTAATTTTGGAGAAATAGTGATTTAGTAATTTTTATCCACCAAACCCCCATAAAATTTCCAATTTTTGAAAACCCTTTTTTAGTGAACACTTACGGTTCTAGAGGAAGCTACATACCAAATTTCATTCCAATCCGTTCGGTAGTTTTGAAGAAATCGTGATTTAATCATTTTGATCCCCCCCCAAACCCCCCTAAAATTTCGAATTTTTTCAAACCCTTTAGTAAGCACCTATGGCTCTAGAGGAAGCTACATACCAAATTTCATTTCAATCCGTTCGGTAGTTTTTGAGAAATCGTGATGAGTGAGTCAGTGAGTGAGTTAGTGGTATTTCGCTTTTATATATTATAAAAATTAATAATACAACCAATTCCACAAAGTTTAAAAATAACGAAGTTACTTTATTGTTTTATGTAAGTTACTTGTTTAACTACAGCTATCAACTATTCAGATTATTGGCGCTGATTAAATGTTAACCTTTGTTTGATAATTTTGACAATTATACCATTCGATAGTAAGCTAAACAAGCTAAAAAAAGTATTCTACGTTGTTTATCATTGAAAATGTATATAGGCCTATGTCTGCCATTTTAAAACTACGCAAATTATTGGTACGAGTTAATTATTTTTCCAAGATAGGTCTTTTTACGGGAAATTTCAACTAAATCTGTTAATTCGATCTTGATATAAATTATATAGCAAACAAATAAATTTACATTTTTATAAAAATGTCAGGAGTATTTTTTTGAGAAAGTTTTAATTTCCTATCGAATTGTTTTACCGTCAAAATTAACAGACAAAGGGTGACAGTAATACATGGCCGTTAGTAAGCGATAACATTGCTGAAAGCGATAATAGTGATCGATACTTGCAAGTTTGTTAAGTTCGGTGAGAGCGAATAACTGGCAGTATACGTCAACTGGCATAAATTGGATCGTAAGTAACTGAACTGATTTAGAAAATATGTTATAGATTTAGGAAATAGTGTAAAAGAATCAAAGAAATATTTCTACTTGAAGTCCTGCAGGAAAAGATCTTTGCAGTATGCAATCCACAATCACCACTCCAGTCGTATTCTTTGTTTCAAATCAACCGCTTCCCGTTTATACGTGCCCGACTTTAAAATGTCTCTCAACACTGAACCGGGATCCAGACAAACAAATTCCAAAGCAAGTTAATCTACTCGCATCACAAACAGTTCCGTTTCAACAAGTGGAACGCATAAAAACGGACTCCGTTTAACAAATAACGGTGAAATAAAAATAGCAGGTTCTCAATCGGCGTTTGTTTTTTATCCCTCAAAGTAAATATCCTGCCCGTTTTATAAGATTGGCAGATGTTGAGCGAAAATACATTTTAGCCTTAGAAATAATAAATACCGGATTGACCCAGACGCCATCTGGACGAGAACGGTGGTCGTATTTGCTAGAGGTAACTAAATTTAAACGCTCGTTTATTGAACTTTGTTGCGATAGAAGTGTCGAGAACGCGTTCGTTTCCTGTGATCTTTGATTGGGAATTTATTCAGTTTTCGAGTAAAAAAAATGTCTTTGTAATTCCGCGTAAACGCTTGCAACACAGCGTCGTGATGTAGGCCAAATACTAAGCTTGAAAAACTAGCTCTCCAAGTGGCAGAGCTGTACACTACTAGCATTGAGTTAGCTAGGTTTTCATTCTTCCGCTAACAAATATAGGGCAGCTTCATAAGGTGGAAAATAAAGGGTTACAGACGTAACCCTGACTGTAAACGTACTGAAATGTGCAAGCGTGACAATGTATGAAAGTACGTGATTGGTGAAAGCACAGCTTTCTCTCACACATTGGAAATTAACGGATGTATTATTTTTCTAATATTCCTCAGCGAGCAACAAGTTGATGTGATAACAACCAGAGTGCAGGCTAAACACTCGAGTAGGAATATAAATTCGGTGCGTACATGCTTCCACAATAACGTGGATTTTTCGCCATAAATTATCCAAAATTATTGAAATAGTTATTTTATAGGTATTTAAACTTCGAACGTGGTGATCTTTTTAAATTTTTGATATTTTCACTATCGAATAAGGAAAAAAAAACACAAACTGTGATTTTGAGTTAAATCAAAGAACAAATTTAATTAAATACAAATTTTAAAAACTAAAAGATATCAACATTCAGACTCTCGTGGCCTTTAAAATGACACATTCAGAATAATTTTCTGATCATTATTACAAGGACGGCAATGATTACTGCATGTTCCAGTAATCTTATTACCCGTTTAACATTGCTCTAATGGGAACTGAAATTCAAGATGGTGACTGGGTCTGCTGAGCGTTAAAGTAACATCTCAGTGAGCTTTCAAAAGATAAAATTTTTGCCAGTTATTCACTCTCGCCGAACTTACGCGAATTTGCTCAATCTGTAGAATTGTATAATCCCTACTGTTAATTATACCGTATGTAGTATTTTATATTCTAGTTTGATCCATTTCAATGATAAAACCTAATGCAAGATCTTCGTAATGCACTATATTGGAAAAAGAAATGCATTAAGATAAATTAAGATTTGCACGTACATTTTCTGTAACTGTATCCCTTACATTTTGTTTACGATTGCTATAATTTTCTTTTTTTTTCTGGTAGTGATGTGTTTAGTTTCTTATCTTCAGGGCAAACAGCGAAAGTGACTGAACCTAACCTGCATTTCAGGAGTTTTCTCTCAAATTTTTCTATATTATTTGTCTGCCGAGGAAATGGTTTGTGTTTTAAGATTCAGTTGAATGTGTTCTATCAGATTATGAAAAATGTTCTATGGTCACGTTATCCTACAAAATTACCGTCCTCATCGGGGTAAGAAAGAATTACCGTCCTCACTAAGAAAGAATGTTTGCAATTTTATGTCTAATCTTCCTATAAGTACATATTTTATTCCAAAATTCCAAACGAATTTCCAAAATGTTAGAACATAATTTCTATCACTTTCTGATTCTTACATACGTTATATTCTCTGTAGGTCCTTTTATTGGACACCTGCGCCAATGTACAAATCAACAATTTGTACATACAAGAAGATTTGTAAATACGTGCTCTAATGAACACTATTCCATGTAGAATAAGGCTAACAACAGACGAGAAACACGGTACACTAGTGTACGGGACGCTAAATGTACTATCAATTAAATGTGTGTCAACAGATGAGACACTGAGTAGCGCGCTACCAGATTCTGTGGCACTACGGTGTCTCTCCCCGCGAGAAGCTGGGACACCGGAAAGTGTCCCGTACACCGGTGTCTCGTCTGTTGTTAGCCTAAAGGATGTCTTTTTTAAATGTGCCACTTTCGTTATCTCGTAAACTATAAATCTAAGCGCAAACCTTAAATGGGGAACCTTTCCTTATTTTTAGAAAAATTACAAAATGTGTAGTTAAAATATTTGTGAATGACCGCCATTTTCCAATACGGTGGTCAAATTTTGAATTTCTTATAGAACACCCTGTTTTATATGATGATTTTGGATTTACAAGTTATTTTGAGATAGTTTTGTTCTTGGTTTGTGTGTGTTTTTTTTAAATATTTTTTACTAGTGGACCCAGCAATGCTTCGATATTGCTTGATTTAATTTAAAGGAGACTTATTCCATTGCATTGCATTGACTTAAGTAATCAAATAGCAAAATGATTTTTATGCCACTTAAGTATATACTACACACATTTAGATTTGTAGTTTGTAAACCTTTATAAATAATGCAGTAAACCTTTTGTTTACTTTTATCTAATCTAAAAAAAAAACTGGTAGTTGTGAAGAATTGTAAAAATCTGATTTTAATAATTAGCCCAATTGGTGTTTTAATTCATTGTAGCCCTAACCTAAAATTATGTTCAGTTTGTTATCCATATCAGCTATTTTATATATAATAGGTATGTAACAACCAATATTTGTATTGAATTAAAATATAGTAAGCATCTTTCGTTGATTTTTGTTTGTGTTTGTTTTTAGTTTGTCAATGTAACCTCTAAAAGCTAATACTCTTAAAATTTGGTAAGTAATGTTGCTATGGTAATGAATGTAAACAGACATGACGTGTTGCTATGCTTTTTATACGAACAGCTGTTTTTGTGCCGCTGATAAAATCAACAGAAATCTTTCTTCCATAAGATTAACATTGAGACTTTGAAGACCAGTGGGAAACAGCCCTAATGTCCTAGGACTTCGGTAAATGGTCTAAAACCTTCCCAGGGTTAACCTGTGTTACTATGCAAAATTTCAAAGCAATCGGATGGACGGTTTAGTAACGCATAAAGGACAAACAGAAGACAGACAGACAGACATACATTGGATTATATATATATAGATTATTGTATATGATTAACCTTTTAAAAGTTAGAGGGTTATAAAGTTTTTAAAACACCCTAACTAAGGGTAAGATATTTTTGTTTGAAAACATTTTGAACCTTTGAAAATGCTCTTAACTCGTATAAATAAATTTGTAGTTTTGAATCTTAATTCCTCTGTATTATGGTTTTAAAAAATAACAAAAACATATTTGTTGATTTTGTAAAGTTTTTTGTTTGTCTAAACACTGATTTATTAGTGTTAAGCACGTTTTCATTGTTTCATTGCCATATAATAATACCTTCCACTCGGTTGGGGTGTTTTTAAAACTTTGTACTCCTCTAACATTTAAATGGTTCATCGTATAAAAAAACACCCAGAACAAAAAAATCTTAAATAACTTGTAAAATCCAAAATCACCATACAATACAGGTTGTTGTAAGAACTCGAAAATTTACCGCCATTTTGGAGAATTTATATTTTACAAGATACCAATTGTGACCCATTTAAAAAAGACATCTTGTATACCGTAAAATGATCAATGAAATGTTTCTACGCAAGTACAGACCGTATCAGTAATATTTAAAACTTATCATTGCTCATATTTGAAGTAAACATATTACTCCTATAGCAGAATGTAGGACACAATATGTAAAGAGTTGTGAAAGCAAACGAAATCTGAAAACAAGACTGCTTTACGACGCGTGTAAATCAGACAATATTTAAACTACTAGGACGGGAATAGGATTTACACTGTTGTATGTTTTATTTCTCCAAACCCAATTGATTAATTGAATTCCTGTTGTTCTCTAAAGAGTAATTTACGAGCGAAGATAGTCGAAGATACGTCAGCATTCCTTGGTATCAGCTTACGGTCGATGCCAGTGCCATCTATATCAACACAGCCGAAGCTTCAAAATAGTCGTTCGCTACGTTGACTTGTAATTTATAAAAAACTGGTTTCAAACTTTATAAAAATTTCAAGAAACAAACAATTTAAATAGAATTAAAATATTTGTTTCGAAAACACTCGGGGCGTTTTGGTATAGATGATCTTTACCTTTAATCCTGTTTCTTAATGATAGAATACAACTAACATGTTTATTAACTCAAATACGTTTCAACGATAAAGTCGCTATCTTCAGTACATGAGCTAAAAAAAACAAACTACTATATCACATTATAAAAACTTGTGAAACAGAAAATATCATACTCGTATACCAAAACTCCCACTGCCACTACACTCCTTACCTTTAACTACAACTAGTTCTGCACCATAGTCGCAGTTTTATAAAAATAAATTAAAAAGCAGCCGACAAAAGTGAAAATTGTCATGAATATAAATCGTTGGTTCTATGTTGGTTTAATACGAAATTTGATCATGTTTAAGTTATTCCTATACTGAACACAAGTTTCTTTTGCATTTACAATAATTACCATAGCAAAACATTAACAAAAATTAGAAAGCACTAACTTATGTCTATTTTAGAATTAGGCCTACCACCAAGTACAATAATTTAACACAACTTACAAAATTAGGAAGTACAATATCCATTTAAGAGGTCCAAGTAAACTATTTTAACAACTTACAAAATGAGGAAGCGCAATGTCCATTTTATCGATAGCGTGACGTGACTAAACCCATACAGCCATTGAGTCAAAGCCTTTGAACTTACCACTGCCTATATTATTTCGTTGATTTCTTCTTCTTTTCCGATCAGCTGTTACATTAAACGTTTGTTTTATAATAAATAGTACGTGTGTAAACCAATAAAGAAAAATAAATCATCGATCAAAGTGCGCAAAGCGTCCCGCATATCTCGATTTCGAATATTTTGCCTCATCCAAAAAGTGCTCAGAGCGCCTAAAGTTTTCACTTCAAAAATAAACAGGGTGTCCCATAAGTAAAAAGCCAAACTTCGGGGAATGGTTCTATGGGTAAAAATAAAAATAAAATGAAGAATAATACTTTTTTCCAAAAACTCTTCGTTTCCCAGATATCCGCCATTTTGTTTTATTGTTTTACAAAATAATTAATATCTAGAGAAATGTTTGACCGATTGAGTTCAAACCTTCACCAAGTTTAACCTGACAATGATCTACTGTATTTTAAGAAAAATAAGCGATTTTGTCCAATTATTCGTTTTAAAATATGTGCTGTTTGAAAATTTCAAATCTAAATTGCCCCAAAACCGTACAATTTAACAAAAAATGTTAGGGCACCTTTTTGTAGCCCTTTTAGTTCCCTATCGGATGGGGTAACTGTCAACACAATCGATGAAGGATAATAGCTAAGTTAAAGATAATAACAGCATGTGTACATACAATATTGTTGTGTTTACTGTGTTGGGTTAGAATGCCGGGTTCAACAAACCAATTATTACACATAACTTAACTATTATCCTTCATCCGATTGTTTTGAAACATCCGATAGGGAATCAAAAGGGCTACAAAAAAATGTGTTTGACATTTTTTGTTAAAATATACGGTTTTTGAGTAATTTAGGTTTGAAAATTTCAAACAGCCGCCATTTTGAAACCTATGTCTGGATATAATAGATTATTTTTCTTGAGATAGATCCTTGTTAGGTTAAACTGCGTGCCAAGTTTAAACTCAATCAGGTAAACTATTTTCTAGATATGAATTATTTTGTTAAACATACAAAATGGCGCATATCTGGAAAACGAAGAGTTTTGGGGGAAAAAATATTATCAATTTTCTCTTCATTTTGACCCATAGAACCATTCCCCGAAGTTTGGCTCTATACTTATAGGACACCCTGTATAGGCAGTGTTATTGTTATAGGTCACTGCAATAGTTATTATTTTGAAAATGACAGACGTATTTAGAAGATTCAAATAATTTTAAACCACAGGCGGAATTGTATGGCCAAAGTAGTTGCCTAGCAATGTTTTTTTTATTTGCAGCACTTTTTTTGTTGTATAATAGTCGTAGACTTTGCAAGTGTTGCGCTTCTATATGAAAAATCTGTAGTACTTTCAAAATAAAATAAATTTTTCAGGTGTTTAAATAAAGGAAAAGGTGATGGCGCTATTGCAAATAGAATTCGGATAAAATGTTTTTGGGTGACAATATAAGGTTAGTCACGGCCTTACAGACCCCTTCCCAACACTCTTTTTCGTACTTTAGTCTTGAATATCTTAACAGAATTATAAACACCATTCAGTATGACTAAATAGATCCCAAACGTGACAACCCGTCAATATATTCAAGTAACAACAATAAACCCCGCTAAGGTGCGTTACCATTGTACACCAACCAAGAAATCTACTCGTCCATTTAAGTTTACAGTATTGAATTGTATTCAAAATGATTGATTCTATGAAAAGACAACACTGTTCAATCGACCCTACAAATGACTCAACCGTTTGACAAACGGCTCACAAGTTGATCTGCGAAGCGAAATCAAAACTCGTAAGCATGTCGATAAATATTTGTCTTCCCTTATTCCAGCGGGGAAGGGGGGGACGTCTCCTGATAGCAATAAACTGAACGCACCCCTCGCTGTCGCCACACATTGCTACCAACTGTAATTATTTCCAACTTTAAATTCCCACCCTCTACCCTCTAACCCTTTTGTTATTTAAATTACGTAACTTTCTAGACGCATCACCCTCGAGACGATTTGTCATCATAACTCGGAGGGAAAAACATTGTCGTGGAGTCTCTCTTGGAGTCCTTAAAGAAGTTCGTGTTCCTTAAGTTCTGGATGTTTGCGAATGAAGTGGTTGTGATGTTGACAAGTTGTTTGTGACATACACGACAAATCAAAACATGCGTATTCGCGACGAGTGAAGTTCTACTAAGTTGTGATAGGGTCGTATAAAGCCAAGGAGCGAAGCGAGTTTTCTATCCGTGGAAACAAACCCACAGTGACAAAAAGTCATAGGATGGAAATTGTACATGTGTTTAACTTCGACAAACATTGCATTTGGTAAGAGGGTAGGAGGGAGGCAGTAAAGCAAACAGTGGTTGGCTCACTTCCAGGCTGAAGTGATGTGTCTAAATTATCTGGTATTCGACTTGGGATGTTTTACAAAATGTTGATACAGTATTTTTGTACAAAATGATTACATATAAAAAATCAACTGATGGCACTATCGAAGATATAACCGATGAATATACCAAAAAAATCCAACAAGCTGTAAGATTTCGCTAATTCCATGGTAATTGGTACAACCCGTTTTGTGATAGGTTGTAAGGTTTAACCCCACACATGACATCTAAATAATTATAATGAGCACTGAATTTAAATTTGCATCCGCCATTTTGAATTTTTCTAGTTTAAAATGTTATTTTTCGAATTTTTCATTCGGTTGTAGGTTAAAAGCTATAGGTTAAAAAATGCCAATTATATAATTTCATCTGAAAATAGGGTTAGAATTTGTTTAGATGAGTGAGCGAGTCGTTCATGGGGTAAATAGGTATTACATCAAACCTTTCCTTTCATTTGATTTTTTAAATGTTGTTATTAATTAACTTTAACTAGCTAAAGATAACAAATCTATCTAATTAAAACGACTAATTTAACTAGTTAAAGATAACAAATATAACTAATTAAAACGAATAATTTAACTAGCTAAAGATAACAATTATATCTAATTAAAACGACTAATTTAACTAGTTAAAGATTAGAAATATAACTAATTAAAGCGACTAATTTAACTAGCTAAAGATAACAATTATATCTAATTAAAACGACTAATTTAACTAGTGAAAGATAACAAATATAACTAATTAAAACGACTAATTTCACTAATAAAGATAACAAATTTATCTAATTAAAACGACTAATATAACTAGTTAAAGATAGCAAAAGTATCTATTTAAAACGACTAATGTAACTAATTAATGTAAGCAAATTTATCTAATTTAAACGACTACTTTAACTAATAAAAGATAAAAAATTTATCTAATTAAAATGATTAATTTAACTAGTTAAAGATAACACATTTAAAACGACTAATTTTACTAATTATAGATAACAAATTTATCTAATTTAAACGACTAATTTAACTTATTAAAGATAACAAAAATATCTAATGAAAACGACTAATTTAACTGATTAAAGATAACTAATGTATCTAATTAAAACGATTAATTTAACTAGTTAAAAAGAATAATTTTATATTTAATAAACAGTTCTTACAGTTTCTTTTACCATCTGTTCTATAAAAGTATTTTTACTATTCATTCTCGGAAGCACTGCAGTTCTGAAGCATTCGTTCAGATTTAGAATTTGACAATATACAAATAGAATAGAAATTTTCATACAGTCGCCATTTTAAAACACATGATTGGATTCAATCGCTTACTATTCTTGAAGTATATCATTGTTAGGTTAAACTTCATGCCAAGTTTAAACTAAATCAGTCAAACCGTCTAAGAATTATTTTGTACAAAAAACAAAATGGCGGATATCTAGAAAACGAAGTATTTTCGGGTCTGTGTTTATAAGAACTTTTTTTCTTATTTTAACTCAAAGAACCGTTCCCAGAAGTTTGACACTATACTTATGGGCCACTCTTTATACTAAAAACAGTCGGAAGTTATTTTCATGGGTTTCTATGAAATCAGTATGAAATCAAATATGGATGCATGTTCATAATTCTTAAAATCAACTCCATATTTGATATTATTAAATGAAGATATGAAATTTAAAATTTTAGATCAATATGACACACATTAGATCATTAAAAGCAACTTTTAAAAGGGGAAACCATTCACTAATATTGTGGGTTGGTTGTCCAATGGCCATTTTTTACTTTAGGGGAGAACAAGTAGCACACTCATCTGAAATAATTTTGTATGCATCACTGGAAAACTTCTCTTGTCCATAGTCGCTAAATTAATGCAAACTTGTTGCTCAATGTCCTCACGACCTTCCTATCTAGACTTAAGCAATCTGCTTCTTCCCTTGTCAGATCCTTCTAGGAAGATCTATTGACCAGTTACGTATGAAAGTTTTTCCTGTTGTCTCTGAAACCAGGAGAGCAAATTCAGGACCGACATAAAAATTATTGACTGTTTCCAACTCTTCCCTTTCTTTATTGCCCAAGACGAACAGTGCCCCTGCGTCAAGAACGGTTTTACCAATCCTTTCAGCGATTCTCTATAATACTCACCGTGATGTCACTTAGGGGGGCATGATTTTGGGGAAATAATAATTTTAAAACTTTGTGCCGGATAGATATTTGCAGTATCTAACAATATTATTACAGTAGATTGCTTTCGAGAAAGTGTATAGCCTAATACGTTCACACTAATTGTAATCAGCGCCAATAATCTTACGAAAACAACATTTACGCCGTGAATGTTTGTACTACGCACGACGGAGGCGTTAAAGTTGCCGCTGTATCAAACGAAGGCGCAATCGTAGTACAATAGTCGGCAGAGACTTTAACGCAAAGAAAACACGTAACCAAATAACCAGTCAATACATCATTATACCAATGCTCTGGTTAGGTGTGTAGGTGGGCTTGTGTTCGAATAGTGCCTTGTCATGGCAGAATCATTTCCTCTGCTGCTGTAACGTTGTATTAAGTCTACTATTTCTTTTTACTAGTAAGTCTATTTTAAACTATCAATTTTCGTTACTACAACACTACCTCTCCAAAGACCTTATTTCACCAAGGGCGACACCACTGTAATATTGGAAAATATACCAGATGTCTTATAAGTCCCACCCCCACCCCCATTTAACTTTTGTGTTTGTTAAAACAAACAAATATCCTTTGGGGAACGATACTAACTTAGCCCAAAGTATCTTTTGCAGCATTCGGAAATTTTGAGTGTCCCCTAAAAATAGGGGATTTTAGGGGCAACTCAAAAATTTTAAATGGGAAGTATAGTCATATGATACCTCATTTTAAAGGACTACTTAAGACTAGGAAAGTGACATAAATAAAATAAAAATCGGATCATCCAAAACAAAATGGCGACCCTAAACGTGTTGAAATAAATCGACATAAAGTTGCTGATATCTCGAAAAGGAAGAGTTTTTAGAACACATTTCAAGAGACAAAAAATGTTTATTTCAAAGTGCTTGACCTAACATATTGCTTCCAAATCGATTTCGTAAATTTTAAATCGACTCCCTACATCTTAGAAAATTAAAAAAAAAGTAAAAAATTTAAATTTGTTTAAATCGATTGAATAGTTTTCGCTCTAGCTTTGTATACATACAGACAGAAATTTTGTAAAAAACATTTTTTGGCATCAGGGGGTCCCAAAACGGATATTTCCACAAAAATCTCAACATCGATTTTTTTGCGATCACTTTACTTTCTCTATGCTGTAAATCAAAAGTACAAACCATTTCATACAAATTCTAGTTATTGATAAATTTCACAACACATTTACTGCAACAAATATTGTAATTTTACTCCAAAATTAAAGTGGTTTGAAGTTATGTAAACTACGTTCTATCGAGATTTCCTAAAGTAACCGTTGCCACCTATCCCGTCCGTAGACGGTAATAACCTTCCCACTGCGACGTTAGCGGTCGACTGGGTCGTTTCCGTACGATTTGGAGCAATTTCACTGAGGTCATACAATAAAAGCAACAGTTGCAGTTCCCAGATTGCAGCTAATGAAACCGTCTCCCTAAGGTCGTTTGTCCCAACTGTCCCCTCCCCTCCCCCCTCACTTTGTTTCTAACGACTTAATTAATGTTGGATCCACATTATACTAACACGTAGACACCGCCAGCTTCGATGCAAACTTTGCTATTTCTGAATATGTGCAGCTATTTTTACGATGTCGAGATTTTGGTGGATGTATCCTTTTTGGGACCCCCTGTGTCCAAAAAATTGTTAAAAAAAATGTCTGTATGTATGTATGGCTTGTATGTCTGTGTATACAAAGCTAGAGAGAAAACTATTCGATCGATTTCGAACAAATTTTCACCAAACATGTCAATTAGGCCTGCATAGATGCACGAAAAAGGTTTTGAAAAATATTTAAAAACAACCCTCTTTTTGGCCAAAAAACCCCCAAAAAATCAGTTATAAAAATACTAGTTACCTATTTAGTTTTATATCTTTATGCAACAAATTTCATTAAGTTACAAGTTGTACTAATAATATTAGATTGAAATATTTAATATTACAAATAGCGAATTGAATAAAACACCGAACTATGTGCTATTAACATTTCGTGTGTAACCTGTTATTAATCGTTAATACGTTTAACCTAGTACGTGGTTGAGAATAGTGGAACTGTTTATACGGTTAGTGATAACAATGGAATTTATGCAGGTTAGTTTGTTGTGTATTCAAGGCGGTTGTTTCATGTTTGTTGTTCGTAATAGTTATCGAAATTGAATACAGTTTGTCGTGAACAGGTCTGTTTTTGTTTGTATAGTCAGTTTGCTGTTATGTATCCAACTGGACAGAAATTAAATACAAACACTACCCAAATATAACAGAAATAAAAAAAAAATCCGTCAAGTGCTGGTCAGAGACGCTCTACAGGATGGTTCTAAGGTGGATTCAGATTTATTAAAAGCAGATTAGTCGCATGAGTGCTTCGCACGCCAACCTTAATACTTATGTTTTGGTATTTACTAATGACCGTGTATTTTTACACTAAAAAGGCAAATGGTTGTCAACAATAAAAACAAATAGTTGAAAACGAAAAATGCTAATATCTGAAAACAAAAACCCAATACAAAAAACCCATATTTTTTTGAAAAGAAATATAAACAACAAATTTTTTGAAAACAAAAAGAAAATATTATAATAAAACTATAATATTTTTGAAAACAAAAAGCAAATATAAAAAACAGAACTAAAATTTTGTTTGAAAACAAAAAACTAAATATAATAAATCCACATTTTTTTAAAAACAAAAAACAAATTTAGAAAAACAATACAATTTTATATAAAAAACAGAACTTTTTTACAACAATATTTTTTTTAACAAAAAACAAATATTACAAAACTTTAAATGTTTTTAAAAACAAATATAAAAACAATAACTTTTTTAAAACAAAAAAACAAAATATAATAAATCAATAAATCTTTTAAAACAAAAAAAAAACAATTAAAAAAAAAATAATTTTTTTTTATAAAAACCAGTACTTTTTTTACAAAAATATTTTTTTAACAAAAAACAAATATTAAAAAACTTTAAATGTTTTTAAAAACAAATATAAAAGCAATACATTTTTTAAAAACAAAACATAATAAATCAATAAATTTTTTAAAACAAAAAAAAATAAATTTTTAACGATAAAAATGTATAAAAAATAGAAAATATGTTTAAAACAATATTTTGTAAACAAAAAAACAAATATAAAACAACTTTAATTTTTTATAAACCAAATATAAAAACAATATATTTTTTTTACAAATCGTATAAATAATTAAAATAAAAAACAATGAATTTGTTAAAAACCAATATTTTTTTGAAAAGAAAAACAAGTATAAAAAAACCAATATCTTTTTTGGAAAATAAAAAAAGCAAACATTTGAGAAAGGTAGAGTCGTGATAATAAAGGTCGTATGAATTATTTTTCAACCTGTATGGAGTTTATAAAACATTTGTTAAACTCGGAAATTATTGCGCGAGAACTTAAAATGAACTTCATGTTTTATTTGACAAATAAAGTAATTACATTTTTTGTATACCCTAGGGAAATTTCGTCATCTGCAAGTGATATTTATATTTCATTTGTATGCTTTGTTAAAACAGCAAATATAAACGATGGGTTTATTTGTCACCGCTTTTGAGTTTATTTGCAATAGATGTTCGAAATGTCAAACCTCTGCATCGTGTGTCTGGATTAAACAAAATAAATGACAATAATTTAAAGAAGTTATGATACAATGCGGCAGATAAAATTTTGAAATGATAAATCCACATATGGCTGAAAATGAGTATAGACGTTTCAAAACTATAAGTTTAAATAAAATTCCAAGTCCCAATCAAAGGCCGTATCCAGGAAAACTTTTCGGAAGGGGGGGCGTTCAGGTCAGGACCGTGGATTTGAATTTAAACCCTTTTAACACGCTCACTGCTATAAGTCGCTCATGTGAGGTTGACACTGAACACTATGAGAAGCTTCTGACGCACAGTGCATTGCACGCCAATCCCCATATAGGATGTATTTTCAATACACAATGCATTTGCGTGCTTCACACGCCAACCCCTATATTGGGGGTATTTTCAATACCCAATGCATTGCTTGCTTCACACGCCAATTTTAAGCCAATATGCTATGGATGCACATGTGCGTCAGCTTTAAAATATTAGTGATTATTACGTAGAAAGGTGCAAAATGGGGGGCTTTTACTCTCTACTCCCCCCCCCCCCAGCAACTTCCTTGCCCTGCACTCTGTTTATCACATCATTTTGTTGCTCGCCCCAGAACACTAGAAAAATAATATATCCGTTAATTTTGAATTCGTGAGGGAAATCTATGTTTAATTGTCTGCTGTAGTAGCGGCCATCTTTAATTGTATCCCGTAAGAGCAACGTTAAATCTAAAAATATTTAATTATTTCATTTTGTATCGTAAAATTGTTTGTAAAGTCTCGTTTTAACCACAATCACAATACGCATCCATTTTGCGTTTTACAATTGTTTTAAATCCCGTTTATTTGTTATGTAGTTGACATTATTTAAGTACCAAGTTTGATTTCTCCTAAAACAATAAAAATGGATGATTAAAAGTTAATCACAAGCCGGATCCGCAATTTTATAAAGAATATTTAGTTTTTTCTCACCTCGCAATTACTTAAGATAGATTTATAAAATCGTTTTAAATTAGGCAATGACAAAGCGTTCAGCTGCAAAAAAAACTGCACTATTTAGATACCGCTATAGGTTGAAGAACTGGACTCGTTGGTTGCTTTGTCTTTTACTAGAGCAGAGCCTTAATGACACATACATTGTAACGCATGCGCATTTCAATACGTTTACAGTCAGGGTTACGTCTGTAACCCTCTATTTTCCGTCTTTATGAAGCTGCCCCATATTTGCTAGCGGACGAATGAAACGCACACAAACTCAATGCTAGTAGTGTACAGCTCTGCCACTTGGAGAGCTGCAATCGACTCGGAAATGTGTTTCACTCCAGCCGAGCAATTTACTTGTTTCCTGTTTTAAGATGGTACAACATTTTGGTTTTGATATTTTAAGCCTCTAGTTTCCGACTTTATGAAACTAACCTTTATTTGCGAGCGGAAGAATGAAACGCACGCAAAATCAATGCTAGTTATGTACCGCTCTGCCACTTGGAGTGCTGCGGTCAACGCGGAAATATTGTTTAATTCCTGCCTAGCCTTAATTTACTTGTTTCCTGTTCTAAGATGATACAAAATTTGGGTTTTTATATTTATAAGCTCTAGTTTCCGCCTTTATAAGCTGCCCTATATTTGCGAGCGGAAGAATGAAACGCACACAAACTCAATGCTAGTAGTGCACGGCTCTGCCACTTGGAGAGCTGCGGTCAAATCGGAAGTACTTTTACACTCCTACCGTTACAACCTTGCAGTAAAATTATTAAGTTTCTGAGATCCCAATTGTGGCACGCTTTAGGTCTTCCTTTTTAAGACCTTTTTACGATTACATGAACGCCCTTTTTAAACCGTACTATACCTCCTGCTATATCATTAACTTAATAGCTTTATGTAAAATATCCTACAGCTTTTATACTGCGCTCTATCGAACGCCTTTATTAAAATAAATTTATATGCGTGTATTCAGGAGGGATACGTGTAGGCGTGTGAAGCACGCAGGTGTCTCGCCTAATTGACACCAAACACGCTACAGATCACTATGAACTATCACTATTTATTATCGTTATTTCCGGAACACTTATTCGGTACACGATTCGTGACACTATCTGACGCGGAGTGAATCGATTGAAGCGACCGCTTTTGATGCACAAGACGAGAGTAAACAAGAATTCCCTTGTAACTAATAAACTGGAGAACAAAAGAAAAGACATCGCTGTGTGTATTTGGAGAAGGGAAGAAAGTATGTCTGGATCAAACAACGCGACGCGAGGGACATATCAAACTGAGACCGAGTTTGTGACTTTGGTTTGGTAAACTACTCGAGTTGCCTTTGATGGCTAAACTTATTGAAACAGACATAAAATCTCCGAGTAACGGAAAGCAAAGGGGGCGGAGATCAGTTGACGAGAAGTAAGTGCAGGTGTTGAAAAGTTTTACCGAATTGTCTAAACATGATTTACAGCTCACTTATTTTCTCGTAGTTTTGTATAAAGTCGAAGTTAAAAATTTAGTTTTTATTGTTATTATTCTGCTACATTATAAACGGTAAAAACGATTTTTACACATTTACATAAAACCTATTTCGTTATAAACATTAAAAAACAAACTGTAATAATGAATATGTTAACTACCTTAATTTTCACTCCGTCAAACATCCTAAGTACTATTCAAATGGATTACCGGTTTCGACGGTTATTCCTTCATCTTCAGATCCATGACAAACATGAAGTTATTTAGCCTTGCTATGGTGTCGTGTTCTTTATTGGCACATTTTACATGACATAAACACTTAAAATTACATAAAAGTTAAATTAGAGAGAAAAAAGTCAATGTATGCGGTCATGGGAGCCCCGTCAGGAACGAAGTTCATCAAGCCTTTTCTTCAATTCTTTTGCCTCCCTTAACGACAACATACGTAATTTTAATCTTTTAATTGCTTTATTATTAGTTTAGTTTTTTATACAAATGCTTCCATACGTTAATGTTTTTATAATAAAGAATTGAATTAATTATAACATCAAAGCCAAGGTGGTAAACCCAGTTAAATGTCCATTCTTTTAAATACATTCGATAAACCTAAAATGTTGGTTCATCAGTCTAGGCTTAACCTAAAATTATTATGTGTATGTTTAATTTATTTTACCTGCCTTAACGGCAACGTACATAAAATAATTTTAGGTTAGGCCTAAACTTAAAATTACTTTCTAGGCCTAACCTAAGACTATTAAATATATATGTTAAGAAGGTAAAATTAATTAAATATACACGATAATTTTAGATGAGGCCTGGACAGATGAACCAACATTGTATGTTTATTGAATGTATTTCAGAACTTGACGATAATATCTGAACTACGCTGGACGGAACCAAACGTCTCTTAATACAAATTAATGAACCAAAACACATCTTGAATGTATTTACAATCATTACCTTAGAAACCAATTTGATAACGCTTTTTCGTTACTCGTATTTTATATTTGTCATTGCCATAGCAACCAATTAATAACACTTTTTTCGTTACGCATTACATTTTATATTTTTTAACTCCTACCGCAACATACGTTAAGGAACTTCGTTCCAAAAAATAAATCTAAAAACATTGTCACATTTAAACACGTTCACATGATGCAATCACACGAACCGTCTGCAATCCATTGCAATTCATATACAATCAACTGCAATGCAAACCCGATCCTCTCAGAATTTGGCCGATCAATGCTCTCTGGAGGATCCTTACGACTCTGTTCTGAACTGATTGGAGCGGAGCGGATTCGTGTAGCCACTTCCATTTGAAACCATGAAAGCGTTGATCACCAATTTTTCCAGGTAGAGCGGATCAGAGCATTCCGGCTACATTTAGACATACATTAACCCTTCTACATAATTAGCAAATTTTCATAGGAAAGATGATTGCACTGACCCTTATGGTGGGGCCTATGGTCGGGAGTAGTAAATGAGCACCGATCATTGTCCCCAGTACACGTTTTCGGGTGTCATTAAAAACTGAATATATTTGTGTATAAGTGTTTGCACTCTAGCAACAACATTTTAAGTCCAATTTGGTTCAAATTTGGTTCAAATTCGGTACACACGTTTGTTTTCTAAGTTGCTCGGGCTAGTTTGTTAGCCAAACAATCCAACAAACGTGGTCCCCAGAACACGACGTGATTTTCACCCTCTTCAAAACGTTGGATTGATTTGGAAATTTTGCACGCTTATCAAGGACCGATGACAATGCAATATCAATTTTGTTGGTATAGGTAGTACCATTTAGGATGGCGCGTGGTTTGCGCAGAAGCAGTAATGCTCTTCTCCCTCCAACACCAGTCTTTGTCGTTTTGTAAGAAAAATACAGTCTGTGTCAAATCCATCGATTAGAGGGCCGCCGAACAATTTTTAGTATCGGACGCGCTTTCAATTACAAGCTTCTGCACAGTACTAAGATTATTTAAATAGGACAAATTTTATATATTTGTAATCTGCGTGATATGTTGCAACTAACAGTATAAATATCTTCCAGTTTAGTAAATGTTCGGAATTTATACAATAAGAAATACTTCGATTTTTTTAATCGGGACATGAAAAAGTAGTAAAGCGTAAACTTTTTATATTTTTAGGGTAGAAAGAAACTTCCAGCGGCAAAGTTGTAGAAAATTAGTTGATCTACATATTTTATTTCAAACATTTTTCAGTCAGATGTTTGGTTTGTCCACAAATAGCTTGCAAATAAGCGCAACCAATATTATCAGGTAATCGCCTAAGGTAAACATATTGTTTTTTTCTTTTTCTTATATCTATAGTTAATTTATAATAATTAACTGAATTGAAGAGCGGGACAGTTAATAATTTAATGTAATGCAAATATATTGTTTTTTTTATGTCTATACTAAATTCATAAGAAACTACTTGACTTGAAGAGTTGGACAGTAAATTATTTAATGTAATGTAAATATATAATATACTATTTTTCTATTTACTTATATCTATAGTAAATTTATAATAAACTACTTTATAAGTTATAAAATATCCTTTAATTTAAATCGTATTTTAAGCGTGTTTAGTACATGTTTTATTTAAAATGTCTCGATAACATAAAGTAAATACTGTATAAGCCAACATAACTAGGGTTGACTGTACAATGCTCCGCCTAAACTTAGGAGGGGAAGTGTGGTGGGATAGGTACTCTGTCTCACTCGCACTACCCGCCCTACGCTCTATCCTATATGATTTTATCTATAGTAAGTGAACACTGATCATGGTCGCCGGAATACGTTTTCGGGTGTCGTTAAAAACTTTACATACAGGGTGATTCACGACGATATGCAAAAACTACGGGAACTCGTTAATTTCGTTGGGCGTAGTAAGTGAGCATTGATCACGATTCCCAGACTAAAAAATAAGAAAATAAATAATAGTTTAGAAACTAAAAAAATACGCTTTAAAAGCAAACCGAACTAAAAATTTGAAAATAATTGTAATTATTTTATTTATTTATTAACCAGGAAATAAAACGTTGATGAAATCCAGTAGTTAATCGATATTCATTTTACACGCTGTAAAATTCGCATAGAAGTTTTTGACTTCTATTGTGTGGTCATATGCACACCCAATTTTTTTTCTAAAAAACTTATATAGGTATAAGATACCAACTGGCCCGATCCGGATTTGCACGGGTAGACCAAACAAAGTTAAATGTTAACTGTATTAACCAAAAAATATATCAATAAATATATTATACTATGAACTTTTTTGGGGATTTTTAGTAACTTTGACCCTCCCCCCCAATCCCCCCTAAAATATCGAATTTCCTTCGGCCCTAGAGGAAGCTACACATACCAAATTTCATTCCAATCCGTTCGGTGGTTTTTGAGAATTCGTGATGAGTGAGTCAGTTTGGATTTTAAATTTTTAGATTATTTTACACATTTTGTCTTTTTACACGACCAACATAACCCTAAAAGTACCATTCAAACTAGTTTGTCAGATGCGAGCGAAGCAAAGCAGTCCATAGGCTCCAAGGTCGAGATGCAAACTCGAAAAGTGGGCGTTTCCGCTGAGAGCGAAACGAAGCAGCGCGTGAGCCAGGGCTATGTGCAAACAAATTCTACTAATATATTTCGTACACGGAGACAGCTATTCAGCGCCTTCGTGAATAGACCAATTTCCCAAATGGTCGATACCCTAAAACGTATAAACTTAAGTTTGAAAATTCGCTCAACTCACGTCAGCTGTTCAGTTACGTGATCGAATTATTTTAAAATAAATTGAACAGTATTGAAGTAGAGACCACTAAGGTCCGTTCAGTATTCGGCAACGCAGAAGAACAGTTAAATGTAAAAACGTCTACTACTGCAGGATTTTTAGTTTTACCTTGATTATAAGTACAAACAATAATATTGCCTTGATTTCTCTTATTGCTATTCACACTCGCAGATGTAACGGAGACTTTCTATGCAAACGTTCTGACACTTCTGTAGACTGATCGTGTGGTCAGGTTAGAACATAAAGCGACCACAAGCGGTTAGGCAGGTAATTGTATAGTACAGGTCTAGGCGTACAATGTGCAAACATCTGTTACTTCCTTTATCTGAATGCAAGGAGAAACTTTTTAACTAGAAGTATCGTGACGATGATTTGACAATAATAAAAGTGCTTGTGTTTATTTTTAGGAGAAGTTAGGACCATGGAACAGTGGCATTGCCTTGAATTTAAATAATGCAATAATTCATATTACTTTAAATGAGCAATTCTTGTATAATATCTTTGTATCTATCTTTATATCTTTGTATCTGTCGCTGATCTCGAAACGGCTATAACGAATTCAAAGAAATTTTGTATTTAGGTGTAGTTTTGATTTTTAAGTACACCCACATAGTTGTATTTCGTGTAAAAACGCAATTTTTTGAGAATATCTAATTTAAAAGTTGAAAAATATTAACATAGGGTCTTATGGGTTGCCATGTAGGTTACAAAATAACAAGGAAATCCTATACTCTAATACGAGCAATGTCTGTTTGTTTGTTTGTTTGTTGGTTTGTTTGTGTGTTTGTACGAGCAATCTCGAGATCCAGCGGAAGGATTTTGCTGAAACTTTGGGATTAGAGGCTTTTGGGACTAAAAAATCGATTGGTGAAAACCACTACCTCAGGAAAACTCGTATTTTTCTGAAAAACTCATTTGAAAATTGAAAATTTTTAACATTGGGGTTATGTAATTTAAAATCAATAGGATACATATGACAAACATCAGCTGTTTCCTATAATATTTCCATCAGCTTCTCCTATAAATTTTTTTTTTTTTTTTTTTTTAAAGGTTATAATTGTTTTAAGCTTGAAATCAGCTGACCCGTGCTAATATTTCGCGAGTTATGAGTAGGCCTACAAAACAGTACTTACCTGATTTGTATTTACATACATTTTCCTATAAAAAAAAACACAATTAACAAAAATACCGAGTAATGCTCGGTCGCCCAGGTACTAGTAAATAAAGCGATAAAAACAGCTGTTTATACACAAGCCAATTAATGTATACTGTTTTATCAGCTGTTCATTGAATAGTTTTTAATTACTGTTAAAAAACAAGCTAATTTATACTGTTTTAGCACGATGGAATTAGAATAAATTGGGCCTGATTTAACAATTTATTTTGTCAAAAAAAAAAGGTAAACTTGGCAAAGATGGATAAATTCGGATAGTCAATTTTGTAATATAGGCCTGGCTCATTTCTGAAACATAGTATTGAGGTTATGTTAATCCTGCAATAATTTTTACTATATTTAGGCCTGGTTTCAAAACTTTAGTTGACAGAAGATAGTAGAACTAGGACTAAAATCGTAATGAAAGCCTCTCACGTTTCTAAAGCATGTATTTGAGGTTATAATTAATCTTGTGATTACTGTTAATATATTTAAGCCTGGTTTCATAATTTTACAAACCTATGTACAAAGGAGCCAAAGATTAACGAGATTCTTTAGTGAATTTTCCAACTGCGAGCGAAGCGTCCAGGGGCAGGGCCCCTAGTATAATTGAAAAATGAAAATTCATCAACAATAATATAACACACAAAACTTATACGAACGTAAAACAATTCGACCACGCAGCCGAACCGCTGACGTGAGTTGAGCAAATTGAAAAAATTAAGTTTATATGTTTTAGCGTTTCAACCAACAATTTGGGAAATTGTCTACTCACGACGGTGCTGAACAGCTGCCTATGTGTACGAAATGTATTAGTAGAATTTGTTTGCCTCTAGCTTCAATTTACGCGCCCCTTCGTCCCACTCGCAGTGGAATAACTAGCTTTGCACCTCGACCTTGCGGCCTCGGGTTATGAGCTTCTCTTCGCTCGCAGCTTACAAACTCAGCCGTCGGCACCACGTAGATTTTAAACAGGTACTTAGAAGGAGTAACAAATGGTCCCCAGAACACGTTTTGGTGTGTCATTAAAAATCATATATATATATAATATATATGTGTGGGGGTGTGTGTGTGTGTGTGTGTGTTCGCACTCTAAAGCCGCATTTTAAGTCCGATTTTGTACAAGTTTGGTACACACGTTGGTCGTATAAAATTGCTCGGACGAGTTCGTTAGCCAACAAAATCCAACGGCGGGAAGTACGTTTTTTGACCGTAAGTAACTATTTTTTGAATTTTTCGTACGATATTGAGCCTTTTTACTTTCTCCCCCTATACCATAGTATATGGAGAAAGTATTGTTTTCGTCAAAATTTTCGAGTTTGAGTTTTTGGTGGAAATATCCGTTTTGGGTTCCCCTGAACCTAAAAAAGTGGTTTTCGGAGTGATGTCTGTGTGTGTGTCTGTGTGTCTGTGTGGATGTGTGGATGTTATCAGACCTAGAGCCTAAACCAGTCGTCCGATTTTGATGAAATTTGGTATGGAGGTACTAATCCATGGTATCTCCAGGTATTTTTTTCATTTTTGTGAATTTTTTATTTTTAAGGGTAATTTTCCCATAAAAACCCTTAAAATAACGGAAAAATCAACTTTTCTCAAAAACGGCTCTAACGATTTTGATTAAAATTTTATAGTTTATTAGGGACCTAAAGTACTATAAACTGTAAAATTTTAATCAAAATCGTTCGAGCCGTTTTTGAAAAAGTTGGTTTTTCCGTTATTTTATGGATTTTTATGGGAAAACAACTTCAATACAAAATCACCTCTCCTACCCCACCCTACAAGTCACCGTGACGTTTAATAATTTAAATATGTTTGTGAGAAAGTATGTGCCAGTTCCTGGTACCGTTTATTTAGATTTTTATCTAAACAATTTAATTTAGGATATTATTCTGCACATTTTGTTTTTTTACTTGACCTTATAGCTCGCTTTGTTCCCCCAAAATCGATTGAAAAGGAAACAAATTCTACTAATATATTTCGCACACACAGGCAGTTATTCAGCGCCGTCATGAATACACCAATTTCCCAAATTGTTGGTTTAAACACTAACACATATAAACTCAATTTTGGAAATTTGCTCAACTGATGTCAGCGGTTCAGCTGCGTGGTCTAATTACTATTCAGATACGTCTGACTGCAGTTTCGACATCACACTGTCATTGTGAAAGGCAATAAAACTCTCATATTACATAACACTAATCAAGTGACATAACTACAGCTCTAATTTGACCATTATTAATTATTCAAATAAATTATTCACACTGTGGACGTTGCTTTATAAATATTTTCCTATCGTGAAAAATTCTATAATTCGGCTTGAGAGGCATATTGTCACACCTGACTTCATAACCCACCAGTCGCCACTGCTGTACAGTAGGAAATATATGTGAAGAAGCGGTCGGCTGTATTCGCAGAAGCAGGGACGGAAAATGCGCATGCGCTAACAGCGTGGAGGCCAGCGTAGCGAGTCAGTCTGTGACTGAGGTTCGTCGCGTTACCTAGTGTACTGCCTTTTCTAAAAACATTGTAGCGTTTTATTATTTCTGGACTATAATCAACTTGATGAAATTATTATAAATATTGTATATATTGTTATAAATATTGTATATATTGTTAAAAATAATGTATAAATTATTTATAAATATTGTACATAACTTTTAAGAACATAGCCGTAAAAAACAGACTGGATAGTAGTGTACTCAGCAGTCAAATCCCCCACCCCGCCACACATAACATACCTCATCCCTTCCACACTCACATCCCTACCTGCGCGGCCCGCTTCTTCACATACATTTCCATTCCATCTGTACATACGAAAACAGCACGACCAATAAAATCTACAAGACAATTTACTAACACAGAAACTACTTATTGTAACTCACTTCCAAAACACTCGTGTCTAATAGTTGTAGATGTTGTAAACGAATGTACGAGGAACATGTGTCGTGCGCGCAAAGCAAGTTGAGTTATAGTTCTCTTGACAATTTTTAAAACTGTCGCTAGTAAATTTCGCCAGAGTTATGGCATAACATCGGGGGCAAGCATAAAGCATATTTAAAAACTGCTCAAAGCAAGAATGACGGCCCCTGTTTTAGAACCGGAATCATGGCTGTGACGACATTTTTGTGTAATAGCGACGGAGTCGGTTGACACTTTTCTAAAGTTATATACTACGGATTTTTTGACATTTCTAAATATATTGTGAATTTTATTGTCTTTAGGCCATTTAAAACGCTGTGTACGACCTCAGGAAATGCCTCCCGGACCAGACCACTTGTACTTTAGGTTTTTGGGTCATCGGGGTAACGGGGCTCTAAAATCCCGGCAAACCCCCCCCCCCCCAAAAAAAAACCCTAAACATGCAAAATATACACCCTTTTTAAGGCTCTTTTCACAACAATGATTATGACACCTCCAAATAATGCTATGAAATGCACAAATGAAGTACAAAATTTAGAAAATCAGTAGCCCCATAGAAACCGACCTAGAAATGTACCACAAGGGTTCGAATGAAACCACCCTTAATTTGACGAAACATTATAAAATGACGGAAAATAAAATGTTTCATCTATGTTTTGGTGGGAGGTGAAATGAACGGGGTCGAGAGATTATCTGAAGTAGTTTTCAACCCCTTGGGGGTGCGTTCAAGTTCCCCCCATTGCGTTCAAGTTCAAGAAAAACAGATAAAATGAGCTGAAATGAAAGCCCATTTTCTTTCTCGTTATTTTTTATGAACATCTAATAGAACATGCATTTATGAACAGAGTAATAACAGAACATTTTTTCACCCCCTTAGGGGGTAAAACCACCCCTAAATGTATTCGAAATCGAAAAATCCCAGACAAAAATTGTTTTTATCTCACGGTTTATATCGCTGTAAATGATTGCATTCCCAGTATTACTTTTAATGTGTTCACATGACATAAAGAATACCGGGCCTGTAGGTGTCTGTCTAGAGATCTGCCTACCTAGGGTCTTGCCTCTTATCTAGGGAACTTTATTCCCCGTGCATCAGGCGGGAGATTCAATTTGAAGAAAGATAAGCGGGTGTGAGATAAGAAATTTCCGTGCTTTTCTGATCCTTTTGCATAAAAAGGAATACAAAAAAATGAGGAAAGAGACTTCATGACTTTACATTTTTGCGTACATTTCATTCATCTTTTTAAAAGGATTAAAAGATTTTTTGGTATATTTTTCAAAGCTAAAAAAGTATACAAGAAAAGTATTCTAAAGTACAAAGACTATGCATTCGCACTCATTTCCTAAGTTTTTCCTGTATTTGATAGCAATTTAAGGGTGGTTTTCACCCCCGATGGTGTTGAAACTATGCGAATCAATTTTGAGATCTCCTCCACTTGGACGCCCATCAAAAAGTGAAAATAAATTTTTTTCCGGGAGTTATCGACTTCTTATACATTTAATGGTGGTTTCACCCCCTAAGGGGGTGAAAAACTTTTCTACTATTGCTCTCCAAAGATGTTCTTCTGAAATAACGAAAAAGAAAATAGGTTTTCATTTCAGCTCATTTTATCTGTTTTCCCTGAACTTGAACGAAGTTTGGGGGTAGTTTGATCCCCAAGGGGTTGAAAACTACTTCAGGTATCTCACGACCCCGTTCATTTCACCTCCCACCAAAAAATAGAGGAAACATTTTATTTTCCATCATTTCCTAATTTTTCTTCAAATTAGGGGTGGTTTCACCCCCTACAGCGAACCTTTGTGGTGCATTTCTTGGCCGATTTCTATGAGGCTACTAAATTTCTAAATTTTAATCATAATTTGTGCATTCCATAGCATTATTTGTAGATGTCATAAACGTTGTTGTGAAAAAATCTTAAAAAGGATGGTTTTTTTTGCATTTTTAGGGGTGAAGCCAAGATTTTAGAGCCGCGGGACCCCGATTTTCGTAATCAGCGACCCAAAAACTATTCACAATATCCTTAGAAATGTCAAAAAATCCGTAGTTTATACTCCATTTCCTGAGGTCATACCCCACGTTTTAAAAGGATTAAAGACGATTCACAATATCCTTAGAAATAACAAAAAATCCGTAGTTTATACTCCATTTCCTGAGGTCATACCCCGCGTTTTAAAAGGATTAAAGACGATCACAATATCCTTAGAAATGTCAAAAAATCCGTAGTTTATACTCCATTTCCTGAGGTCATACCCCGCGTTTTAAAAGGATTAAAGACGATCACAATATCCTTAGAAATGTCAAACAATCCGTAGTTTATACTCCATTTCCTGAGGTCATACCCCGCGTTTTAAAAGGATTTAAAGACGATTCACAATATCCTTAGAAATGTAAAAAAATCCGTAGTTTATACTCCATTTCCTGAGGTCATACCCCGCGTTTTAAAAGGATTAAAGACGATTCACAATATCCTTTGAAATGTCAAAAATCCGTAGTTTATACTCCATTTCCTGAGGTCATACCCCGCGTTTTAAAAGGATTTAAAGACGATTCACAATATCCTTAGAAATGTCAAAAAATCCGTAGTTTATACTCCATTTCCTGAGGTCATACTCCGCGTTTTAAATGGGCTGCTTTGGCACTGGAACAATACCTAAAAGAATGGTTAAAGAGTTCTGAATCACCCTTTATATAACAGCTTTAAAAACGTTTGGAAACGACAACATTTGACCTCTAAAAGTATACTTCTTGTCGTATATTTTTCCAACGACACAAACAAGGATAAATACAGCGCGTGGGAATAAAAATAGGGCAAACAGTTTAAGCAGAAGTTATTCGCAGCAAGGTCTCGGCGCAATATAAATAACCAGCGTATTTAGAGTTAAAAGTAATGACAGTTGGTAGCACTGCGGAGAGGGGTTTATTTTATTGCCGCACTGAGTCGCAGCTTTGCTACTTTATAAATCAGAGGCGTATATATTATAGAATATATTCAAGTAGAAAAGATCACAGCGGGGTTTCTTAGCTTCTACGAGCACGAGCGCGCTTTCACGTAGAAAATTTACATATAACACGTTGTAACAATAGACATTTTATAATGTGCCTTTAGAATTTGTACTTTCTCCCCCTATACCATAGTATATGGAGAAAATATTGTATTCGTCAAAATTTTCGAGTTTGAGTTTTTGGTGGAAATATCCGTTTTGGGTCCCCCTGAACCTAAAAAAATGGTTTTCGGAGTGATGTCTGTGAGGGTGTCTGTGTGGGGGTGTGGCTGTGTGTGTGTGTGTGTAGATGTTATCAGACCTAGAGCCTAAACCAGTCGTCCGATTTTGATGAAATTTGGTATGGAGGTACTAATCCACGGTATCTCCAGGCGTTTTTTACATTTTTGTGAATTTTTTATTTTTAAGGGTAATTTTCCCATCAAAACCCTTAAAATAACGGAAAATAAACTTTTCTCAAAAACGGCTCTAACGATTTTGATTAAAATTATATAATTTATTAGGGACCTAAAGTACTATACACTATAAAATCGAAATCGTTCGAGCCGTTTTTGAGAAAAGTTGGTTTTTCCTTTATTTTATGGATTTTTATAGGAAAATTACTCTGCTATCATTAAAAAAAAAAAAAAAAAACAATAATACGAAATTTATGTTTCTTTCATATACGTTTGGCTTCATGAAATAATATTTTTTATTAAGTTCCTGTAATTAGGGAGAAAGTAAGTGTCAGTTTCCTGATACCGTTTATTTTTTTATTACGACAAATTTTGTTTGGGGGGTTGTATCTTGGAAAAGAATTTGCCTGACCCAGTAAAATTTCTTCAGTACGTATAAAGATAAGGTCTGACAACGAAATTTGGTATGGTCATAAAACGGCTAGCGGACGAGTCCTGTTTCTCAGACGATAATAACCGTTGGTTACCTGTTTTGCAGGGAGATGACAAAGAGTCTGGCTGTCACTTGATAAGGTACGAACTCTTAGTACGCCTTGTACGGAGACATTTTGACATGGGTACGGCATTTAGCTCCGCACTGGTTAGTGAAAAGACCAACACTGAATATAATTTAATGCTATAAGCCTACTATACAGGGTGAACTAAAATTAGTGAGTGATTGGTGAAGAGCCAAATCCAAGGAATGTTTATTAGGTATTAGGACGTACTTTTTTATGTATGGGGAAACTTTGCCCCCGTTTCAAAAATTGGCCCCTGTAATGTGGCCATTCGTTTTAAAGGTATTAACAAAAGAAAACTAACAGTGCATCTCAACCCTACATTACAGGGGTTTGTATTCCCTATCGGATGGTGTAAATTAAAGAAAATTGTCTGAAGGATAATAGTTATGTTTAATAATGGGTTTCTTCAACCCGGAATCTTATACCAACAATACCAACACAGTAAACACAACAATAGAGTATGTTGGCGTACATTATGCTGTTACTATTTTTAACTTGACTATTACCCCTTCATCCAATCAGTGGATGTAGTGTTCCTTATATTTAAAGGAAAATGTTAAGTTTGTTCATTCTTTAAAAATGTATGCTCTGGCTTATATACTAATGCCAGATCTTATTTCATAACAAAATGTCCATTTCCTTCGTTTATAGTCATTCTTAACAAATACCGCGATAAAGAAAAAGCTATATTCGTAACAAAAATATAACAGTAATTTACCTCTCGGCTTAAAACATGCGCGACAAAATATTCCAGAAAAGCAATCAATATATGCACTTTGGTCGTAAAACTGTGAAGCCTAGACAAAGCATGTTCCGAAGGTGTAGTCAGTGAAGGAGGTTATTTCTGGCAAACAGTGACGTGACGTTTAAAACACAGCCTCGCCTCTGTTGTTATTGTTATTTGCGGCGGACGCTAATTACGGCAAACGGCGAAATTACTTTTATGTCATTGGAATTGTTTCTAAAACGGTATCACTGCCGTCTAAATAAACGTTTCTAGTTCGAAAAAAATGTCGCCAAGAAATGCAAGCCGTTTCGCGTTCGGATTCCTCCGGTGGTTAAAACAAAAACTATTAATCTGCGTTACGACGCTGCTGCTATCTATCTTGCTGTTTACAAACTTTAAATAGACATTAGAGCAACAATGAAATAGGTTAGTTGGCTGTAGGATGGGATTTTCTTTCGCAATAAGATGAACGATGTAGGCCTATTAGACCTCAAAGGGAAAGAATTAATAATATGCTAATACCTTAAGCCAGTTGTATGTGATAGACCTAACATTAAATTAGAAACTAGATGTGACTACACGCGAGGCTAGCAATACTATTGCATAATTTTGTAGCGCGTTGTGAAAATACAATCAAGTGTTAGAATGTCTTGAAATTATACTGATCATTTTTCATTAGTATTATATATTTCATCTAAAGTCTGCTAAAAAATGAAAATTTTGTGTTTTGCTGATTCGTTACATGTATCACGATGTACTGAATTTCATTTCAATCTGTTTTCTTTATAAATTCACAACTAAAGTGACTTAGTTTTTCCACTAAAGGCATTGGAGTAGGGTAGTAAAGGTATCGTGTCATTTTACAGAGTTGCTTAAAAACTTCGTGAAACATTAATTCGTATTTATTTAAAATTAAATTTTGTTGAATTATATTTGTTGTTTTAATTAAAATTTATGATTGTATTCAAGAGCATTTTATTGGTCATAGGTTGGTACCTCTGCAGCATACGGCTATTTTGTTGAATTATATTTGCTGTCAACATTAAACTTTTTGAATACATTCTAGAGCACTTAATCGGTCATAGGTTGGTACCTCTGCCGCTTACGGCTATTTTGTTGAATTATATTTGCTGTTTACATTAAACTTTATGACTAGGTATTCATTCTAGAACATTTTTTGCTCATGGGTTGGTATCTCTGCCGCAATATGGAGTTTTTGCTGTTTATGTTTAAATTAAACATTATGATTACATTCTAGACCATTTATTGGCCATAGATTGGTAACTCTACCGCAGTACAGCGATTTTGTTGAATTTTATTAAATTTGCTGTTTACAATAAACATTATGATTACAGTACATTCTAGAACATTTTTTGCTCATAGATTGGGTTCTTGGTACGGCTATTTTGTTGAATTATATTTACTGCTAACATGAAACTTTTTGATTATATTCTAGAGAACTTAATCGGTTATAGGTTGGTACCTCTGCCACAATACAGTGATTTTGTTGAATTATATTAAATTAGCTGTTTACATTAAATACTATGATTACATTCAAGAAAATCTTTTGTTCATGGTGCGGCATTGTGGATATTTTGCTGTTTACATTAAACAATATAATTTCATTATATTGCCAATAGATTGACACCTCTGATGCAATAATTTTAAATTATTTTGTTAAATTGTATTTAAATTTGCAGTTTACAATAAACATTATGATTTACATTCTAGAAAATGTTTTGCTCATGACTTGGCACCACTGTTATAATAAGACGATTTTGCTGTTTATAATACAAAGTATTAATATAACCGTGAGCATTCTGTTTTTTTTTTTTTAAAAGGTTGCAAAGCAGTAATTTTGTTGAATTATAATTTTTCTTTTCCCATTAAAACATTATGATTAAATTCTAGAGCATTTTATTGGTCAAAGGTTGGGACCTTTGCCACAATACGGTGATTTTGTTGAATTATATTTTTACTGTTTACATTAAACATTATGATTTACATTCTACAGCATTTTATTAGTCATATGTTGGTACCTCTACGACAATATAATTCTGCTGTTTACAATATAACAATGATTTTCCTGTTCACAATGTCAATTTTGATTACATTCCTGAGCGCTTTTTTGCTCAAAGGTTGCCTCATCTGCCGTAATACGATGAGTAGGCGTGTTGTAAATGTTTCCCTAATCAGTAGGCTTATAGAACAGTTTAATGATTTCTTTTAGCAATTTTACCCTATTTTCGTATATACCAGGTGTCTTAAAAGTCCCACTCCCTCCCCCACTTTAACTTTTGTGTTTTTCAAAACAAACAAATATCCTTTGGGGAACGATACTAACTTAGCCCAAAGTATCTTTTGAAGCAATCGGAAATTTTGAGTGTCCTCTAAAAATGGGGGATTTTAGGGGCAACTCAACATTTTTAAAAGGGAAGTATGGTCTTGTGATACCTCATTTTAAAGGTATATTTAAGACAAGCAAAATGGCATAAAGAAAATAAAAATCGGAACACCCAAAACAAAATGGCGGCCCTAAACGTGTTGAAATAAATTGACATAAAGTTGCTAATATCTCGAAAAGGAAGAGTTTTTAGAAAAAATTTCAAGAGACAAAAATGTTTATTTCAAAGTGCTTGAACTAAAATATTGCTTCCAAATCGATTTCGTAAATTTTAAGTCGACTCCTACATTTTAGAAAATTTTGAAAATCTTAGAAAGATGTAGGAGCCAACTTAAAATTTACGAAATCGATTTGGAAGCAATTTTTTTAGGTCAAGCACTTTGAAATAAACATTTTTTGTTCTTGAAATTTTTTCTAAACACTCTTCCTTTTCGAGATATTAGCAACTTTATGTCGCTTTATTTCAACACGTTTAGGGCCGCCATTTTGTTTAGGTTGTCCGATTTTATTTTCTTTGTGTCATTTTCCTAGTCTTAAATATACCTTTAAAATGAGGTATCACATGACCATACTTCCCATTTAAAAATTTTGAGTTGTCCCCAAAATCCCCCATTTTTAGGGGACACTCAAAATTTCCGATTGCTTCAAAAGATATTTTGGGCTATGCTAGTATCTTTGCCCAAAGGATATTTGTTTGTTTTAAGAAACACAAAAGTTAAAGGGAGGGGGAGTGAGACTTTTAAGACACCTGGTATATATCAAGATACGAATTTCACTGAAATCGGGTGATACAATTTGATTATGTTACTACATTTAACAAGACGAAGCAAACTTTTTGATTGAATTTTCAATATTAAATTAAGATATGGTAAAAAGTAATAATGTTAGATTATATTGAATGCTTGAGTGTAATTATTGCGGAATGAGAATGTTAACCAATTTATTTGATTGCTCAGTAAATTCATATTAAACGCAGAACAATCGAATTCATTACTGACGACTTGTAAAGAAGTGTTTAATTGTCCAACATCTGTTTCCTTAAGAAACGCTCAACGCGAACGGGAACAAATTGTTTCTTCTCCATTAAACATAACCTCACTTTTGGCGATTATTAAATTACTCGACCGGAAAAGTGAAATGTTAAAAAATGAGCGCCAGTTGCGGGCGAGATATTTTAAAACGTTAAATTGCGTGCTGTATAATTACAAATTGAAATCGAAAGGGGTTGCGTCGGGGGGGCTGCTTAACGACCTTACAACACTAAATTAAATACATAATTATTTTCTACTTTGTGCGGAATCCACCCCGCCCCTCCTCTCCTCCAAACTCGGCTTTCCCTCTTTCTTCCTGCTCATTTCCGCGACAAACAAATTCAAAATAGAAATTCCACCCTTACCTCTTCTACTGGCTCAGATAAAAATGCAAAGTCTCTGGAATTCTGTAATTTTTCATCAAAATATTCAAAAGAACATATTCCTAGTTATTTAAACCCATAATAATGTACGATGTATTTTGACTTTCCCACATGCTATGTGCAGGTAGCTTCCATATTTATTGTGGACGTACATTAATCGCAATTACAGTAATTTTTATAAAAACGACAAAATAACTCAGTTCTTTAAAGGAAGGTTATCATGTCTAGAAGTAATAATAATTCGACCACGCAGCTGAACCGCTGACGTGAGTTGAGCAAATTTCCAAAATTAAGTTTATAGGCCTATGTTTTAGGGTTTCAACCAACAATTTGGGAAATAGGTCTATTCACGACGGTGCTAAATAGCTGCAAAATGCTTCGCACGCCATTCCGCATATTGGGAGTATTTTCAATAAACAATGCATTGCGTGCTTCGCACTCCAACCCTCGTCTTGGGTGTATCTACAATACACAATGCATTGCGTGTTTCGCACGCCAACCTCCATATTGGGAGTATCTTCAATACACAATGCATTGCGTGCTTCGCACGCCAACCTCGCGGTAAAATCCACCACATTGCTTTAAACCGGGTACTTTTATGGTATTTCACGTTTTGATCGATTTTGGGGGAACCAAGCAAGTTATAAGGTTGCGTAAAAAAACAAAATGTGCAGAATAACATCCAACATTTATATTTGTAGAAAAACTCTAAAAAACATTTATTCCCGTAGGAAAAATCGCAAAAAACAGTTACTTCCGGTCAAAAAACGTGCTTCCGGTTGTTGGATTTTTTGGCTAACAAACTCGTCCAAGCGACTTAGACAACCAACATGTGTACCAAATTTGGACCAAATCGAACTTAAAATGCGTCCGCTAGAGTGCGAACACATATATACATACATATATATATTGCAACGACGCACGAGTTGCACGACGCTGGGGGAGGA
>JAGFPH010008795.1:0-29167 GCA_018207615.1 Philaenus spumarius
ACTTATCTCTCCAGCTCATCTTGTGTGTAATCAGATTATAATAATTGGAACCTAGCTAACTGCTCCAGTTCTCATTATTCACTGTTGGATAAATAAGTACTGTAATAAACATAGACTGGCAATTTTCGGTATTTAAAATATTTTGAACACAATGGAAATAGATATGCTGTAATTGAATTTAAAGTTATAGACGAACAATTATTGTTCTATTTTATAAACATTAAGACCTTTAAATATATAAATAGCATAGTAATAATATAATGATTTCTTTCAGGCTATGGTAAAAGATATGACAGTGCCTCTAAATTATTATACTGTTTTGCAGCACATTCAAAACACTATACCTAAAGGTAAGAGCATACAATAAACATCTTGATTATATAATTGTATTTTGGTGCTTAGAATTATAATTTGGTATTTTAAATTTATTATGCTATTTTAAATTTAGTGCTTGTTTAAGAAAGTTAGATCTAATGAAATAATGTTATTAATTCTTTATTTGATATTAATATTTTTAAATATATTGTATTTTGAAATGCTGTTAATCTATGTTTTGTAATCTATTATATATTTCAGATTGTATTGTAGTAAGTGAAGGAGCCAACACGATGGATATTGGCAGAACTCTTCTTTTAAACAATCTTCCTCGTCATCGACTTGATGCTGGTGAGATTAAATATTATTCTAAGTTATCTATCAAAATATGAGTAAGAGTTTATACATTAAGTCTAAAAGCAAAACTATATAATAGTAGTTTACGCAACGATTGTATTATGAAGGCCTTTAAGCCACGAGTGAGATGTATGTAAATATCTCACGAGTGGCTTAAAGGCTGAATACAATCGTTGCGTACACTACTTTATCTACGACCAAAAATATACAGGCTATTTGATGTTTGATGTTGATTGTAGATGTAATCATTGAATAAATAGACCAAAGCGAACTAGGTTTCTTATCTTGGGCCAATTCCTCAAAATATGCAATGAAAACATTCTCGGAAAACGAACTAACACCATTTCTAGTTTTCCACTCCATAAACTGGTTATAAACCTTTTCATAACGAAATTTAGATTTTTCTGGCAACAAATTGTTCAGAGCCGAATTTGCTTTTGTATTAATTTCCTCTGGAGTTAAACAAAATTCATCACTATCACTCATGTTTGCGGAATGCGTCAACTCACGTTTGAGGTTAGTTACAATAACACACTAACATCCGGAACGTATGGGTACAATCAGCTGATGTACGAATAGCGTTATTTTTATTACAACTCTACTTCCGTCAAATGACGAGCTCTCATTGGTCTAGAGCCTATTATGTAAAGTGACTCCTGTTAGGTAATGATATCATTACCTAATCGGGTTGGCTTTTGGTTTGTAATGTACCTCTTTCTGATGTTACTTGTAATAGCGTTATTGGTGTTTATTGCAATGGTCGTAGATAAAATGATTAACTTAACAACAGTAAAAGGGCTTGGGGAGTAACAGAAGGGGACAGATGAGGTAATGGGTTTTTTGTTGGTCTACTAGTATGTTCTCATCACTTTCAAAAACAAAACAAAATGGATCCGCAGTAGTTTTTCTGCTAAACATACCTGTAACATCTTTGTTTTTCAAAATTTTAGATGTATTTTTGTAAATATAAGGGGATAGTTTTTTGAGGGAAACTTTTCATAACTTTTTACTGTCAAATTGAGCCAATAAAGAGCTCCAAAAAAACATCTGCTGTAGTTTTTCTTTAAGTACCATGTACAAGTTCCTCTAACACCACTATTAAAAAAAATTTGAGCTCTTATACTTTCAGAATTAGGGAGGGGAGTAGGGTTCCTAGCAATATTTTTGGGAATATATTGAAAATTGCAAAACACAAAATTACAACAAAATCTTTTGGTATCTTAAAATAAAACCCTTTCAAACTCCACACACACTATCATAACATATTTATTTTTGGTGTACTAAGCTTCACAAAAGCTGTAGTAAAATAGTTATGGTAAAATATAAAGTAAACAATTTTTGTCAGGTCTAATTATTTGAAAATATGCAGTTTAGGATACTTTATAACGTTGCCAAATTTCAATGTGACATCTTATCCATTCTGGAGAAAATCTACTAATAGACAAAAATTAGTAATATTACAAAGGCCAGTTTTTCTTTAATATAGTAAGTACTGTGACATGAACAAATAGATTACTTGATGAAACAATTTCGTTAGAAGAAAACAATGTTCTTTTTTGAAACTATAAGGTACATTTTGTATTTTCTATTTTAGTAATACTCTGTCATACTTAAAATAGGTACATTTGGAACTATGGGAGTAGGTCCAGGTTTTGCAATAGCAGCTGCACTCTGGTGTCAAAAACACGCACCACAGAAGCGAATAGTTTGTGTGGAAGGAGATTCTGCTTTTGGTTTTTCTGGAATGGAAATTGAGACTATGTTCAGGTATGTGGATCAGTAATACTTGCAATACTTGCTATTGCGTGTATCAGTGATGTAATACAGGCTTCGCTCAGTATTTTTTTTTTGTGAAATAGTTTTTTTAGGAAAATGTATGTAAATATGAATCACATACTGAATAAATATGAATATTTTTTGATCTTACGTACATATTTTGTAAGATCTGTTTGTAAAACATCTGGAATCTATCTATTCGCCTACTTAGTGACTTCCAAGGTGGTATATAAAAGACGTTCAGAGTTTACATACGCGAAAAGAGCTACTTAACACATTTTTGCAGGCATAAGACCTAGGGCATTCGATCCCTCACATCAAAAAACCCCTATATGCAAATTTTCATCCAAATTGTTAGAGCCGTTAGCGAGATTCCCGAAATAAATTTACAAGTATACAAGAATTTCTCGTTTAATAAGATAAGATATACAAGAATTGGTCATATAATAATTAGATAATTTATATTTCCTCGATAGAAGTAAAAGACCTACTTAGAATTTTTTTTGCAGATATATACAACTTAGCGCATTCGAATTCTGACGTCTAAAAACCTCTATAGGTACATGTAGGTTATGTAACCTATCCAACAAATAGGCCATATTTGATATTGTTTATGTATTTTAGAAATAACAAATAATAATTTGATAATTTATATTTCCTTTATAGAAGTAAAAGAGCTACTTAGAGATTTTTTTGCAGATATAAAACCTAGCGCATACGAATTCTGACTTCCGAAAATCTCTATAGGTACATGTAGTAGGGATGGGTCGATTCTCGATTCCAAAAGTCTATTCCACCGATTCTCAGCACTGGAATCGGCATCGAGTCGATTCCATGAAAGTCAATTCCGATTTCATCGATTCCAAGCCCGGCCACCAACGATCTCTGCAAATACGTTCGTGTACGCGATTGCCACGGCTGCCAATATTGCCCGGCGATTGCCAGGTTTATATTTCCTTGTTACATTCCATTTCATTTCAACTCCACCACTATCGGGGATACTGCGAATACGCTATCAGTACTGGGCTGTAATCACAATGTGGATTCGAAGTATTCGACGAATCTACATTGCACCAAAGTACAATAGAATAGCCGAAGTAACGTACCCGCTACTTTGAGTCGTTTGTAGCGATTGCTTTGTGTGTCTGCAAAGTAGCGAATACAAAATACTGATTACAGTACTTCCGACACACCTCTACTACGTTTGTGAGCGTAATTCGCATTTGATAGGTTATGGTATGAATGTTGTTTAGAGTTATAATTATGAGATTTTAAGCGAGCTTGATTACGAGTTTGTTATTTGCTTGTTACCTCGTTGTGTTTGTGCGGTTGACTATAATTTCTGTATTGTTTAGGTAAATAGGGGTTTTCCGTGCGCAGCCGAGTGCGGGACTTTCATGCAAGCACAGAAAAACTTACTGGGCGAGTTACGTACAATATCTTTCACTATACTACACCGAGAAAGCAACATACTTTTAATCAAAACATCTTTTTATCAAAAATAAATGTATTTTCGACATTTTGAAAATACAGTGTGAGGTATTGCTTTATATGTTTTTGGGTAGGCCTACGGGAAAACTGATTTTGAGAGTTTAAAAGTCGTAGAACGTCGGAGTCACGTTTTAGAATCAACATTTTGAAAATTCAGTAAAGGGTTTCGTTTTATATGTTTTTTAGGTATGGGAAAACCGATTTTGACAGTTATAAAGTCGTATCACTCCGGGATCACGTTTTTGGATAAACATTTTGAAAATTCAGTGTCGGGTATCGTTTTGTATGTTTTGGGTACGGGAAAATCGATTTTGACAGTTCAAAAATCGTAGCGCTTCGGAGTCACGTTTTTGGGTCAAAATTTTGAAAATTCAGCGTTGGGTATCGTTTTATATAATTTTGGGTATACGGGATACCTGATTTTGACAGTTAAACAGTTGTAGCGAGTCGGGATTACTTATTTTTTTAACTAAATGTAACAAATAAAAAGTAATTTTAACTTTAATTTTTTTTCAATTCGTGTGTTCTGTCCAGACGAGCCGAAGTCTCGAAAAATTGTTTCATCTTTTCATTAGTTCTTATTTTTAAAATAATCTGGAGAACGGTAAAATCAATTTATTGTTTGTTGTTCCTTGTTTTCCCCCTCAAAACCACAGCTCTCGACCCTCTTGTTTGTGTGGCCGCATATACTATACACTTTGTTCTTATAGCTGTCGTACCGGGCTTCATTAAGGTAAATAAGTACAACTTGTTTTATAGCTGTCGTACCAGGCTTCGTTCAGGTAAATAAGTAGAATTTTTTTATAGCTTTCTTACCTGCCTTTGGACAGGTAAATAAGTACATCTATTTATAGCTGTCATAACTGGTTTTGTTCAGGTAAATATTTAAAACTTTTTATAGCTGTTGTACATGGCTTCGTTCAGGTAAATAAGTAAATATTTTATAGCTGTCGTACCTGTCTTCGTTAAGGCAAATAAGTAAAACTTAAGAAAAAAAATTGTAGATGAAATATTAAATACAAGTTGTGTTGTCCATGACCTCACAATTGTGCAATTTGCCACTTGGAGGGTTAAGTGATAAAATTACCGGGAATGCGATTACAATTTACTGAGAAAACTGAGAATTATGCGTGATTTTTATGTCCCTTGGCTTTCCACGCAGGTCTTTACAGATAGAAAACCGCTTTTTTTTATAAAGTGTAATGAAAAAAAAAATATATATATATACATTTAGTAATGAATCCAAATCAGCAGTTTTATGTAAGTTAATCTTAGTTCGATAACAGTATTAAAAAATAACATTAACATCAAAGAACCATGCAGTTAAAATTAAATAACAATGTTTACTTACCTTTACAATTTTAAATCGATGGAATCAGAATCGAGAATCGGGAATTGATTTCTTGGAATCAGTATCGGAATCGATAAATTTCAGAATCGTCCCATCCCTAACATGTAGGTTATATAACTTATCCAACGAATAGGTTATATTTGATATTGTTTATGTATTTTATAAATAACAAATAATAATTATAATCATTCGATAATTTATATATTACCTTTATAGAAATATAAGAAATGCAGAAACTGGTGAAACGGTTTTCAGAACGGTTAACATTTTAACGGTTTCAGACAAGCTTTTTAACATTTTCTATTTAATATTGAAGTTTAGTTGGTTTCCGCTAGAGAGTAGCACCTCCTGGATCACTTTTTCATGCGCATTTTTCCGAGTTAATGCACATTTTTGCAGACATAAGACCTAGCGCATTCAATTCCCGTTCAATTGACGTCAAAAAACCCCTATATGCAAATTTTCATCAAAATCGTTAGAGCCGTTAGCGAGATCCCCGGAATAAATTTAGAACTTTATAAACAAATATATAAGAATTGTTTGTTTAATAAGATTAGTAGGATATATAGAAAGGAAGGATGAAAGGGTAAGGATGACCCTGAGAATAAATAAACAACAGATTAGTTGTAATAGTATGACAGGATGTTTAGAAAATATGAATGGAACTATATGATTAGAATACTATGATTAGAACCTAAACCAAATGAATCAACAAATTAGAGTGTTGTTAATAAAAATATCAACACCTTGACTATTTAACAACTAAAGCAACTCATTAAACTCTAATGAGTAATATGTCATGTAAGTCAAATGTAATGTATGTTTAGAATTACTGGAACCTAATATCTTTGTAAAAATTAAGACAAAATTTAAGGAAACTATTAGGGAAGAAGGGCATACATTAGTAGACTTTCTATAAAAGGTTTTGGAAAATTAACTCCTATGATGCAGTCAACCTTGTACAGTGTATTTTATTTCAGATCTAGGTAAACCATTTAATTTATACATATAAACTTACTTTTTCCTTTTCCCTTCTATTTCACAGGAAGTGACCTATAATTATTTCTACAGTCATACCTATATTGGAGAAGAAAATAAAAGAAATGCTTTGTTTGTCTTGGACTGTCAGCAGAAAATAATATTAAGTATTGGTTTTTGTTCTAAGTAGTTTAACCCTTTTTATTATTAAATTCATGACTTTTCATTATAAAGAAATGAGTAGGCACATGTTACTGCTATGCAAATAATGTTATGCACATTGTCATTAAAACTTTGATATTTCAATAAGTTAAATTCATCGAGTTTGCTTGGAATTATATAGTGTACCTTTGTTTTAAACCTCACAAAATGTATTAATTTAAGATTTTTCAAAACATAGCAAGGTGGAAAACCATATTTTCTTTGCACGATAAATACATAGAACAAAATTGAAATATTTTGCCAATTTTGATAAAATTTTATAATTTCAAGATTGTGGTAGATTTATGAATATGATATTCTTTTATACGGATGGAAATAAGATGACGTCATACATTTTGCAAAGATAAGTATTTACAAAAAATATTGAAATTAATAGTTATTGTAAAATGGGAGATTACTATTGAATTATGTTGATTTTAAGATATTAGTACAGTAAAAATAGACATTTGGGTGGGAACAGGTTAACCGATTTTGATGGTTTTTTTTAATTTGTTCTTTTCGACGAGTAGAAAAAAGTTAAAAAAATGTTTTTTTGTGCTCTCCCCTTCTTAATTTTGTATTCAATAAAAACCCTTTTTTTAAAAAAAGAAAGTGCCTATTTTAACGAGCATATTACAAATTTTTTTTGATGAACATATTTAAAAATATAAATTATGTTAAAAAGTATTAACAACAATGTATTTTTATTCACTAAAATTATAAATATTGCTAAAAAAATAATAAGGCAGAAATCACAGAAGGTGGAAATCTCATTCACATGTGTAGCATGTCTAAATGGGCTGAATTTTAATATATTGAATTCAAACTTGACATAGAAGATAAAATATATATTTTAAATTTATATGCTGAGTTATTCTTGTTATGATTTATATACTTGTTATTGTGAAAATGGCTTAATCTCGAGCCACTTGACTTATCAATGGGCTTCGTGATTTTAGGAGTACCGAACCCACCAACTCATTTTAAACGGCTCCAGTTAGAAAATTTTCAAAATATCAGCCAAAAAATTTTTTTTACAAGTTAAGCATATAGATTCAAACAATATTTTTTAAACCTCAAAAACAGTTGAATTTTAAAGAAAATGGCAACCATTTTGTATCAGCCATGTTGAATTTTCATATTTTATATATATTCGTGATCAGTGCCTCCCAAAACCTTCAAACTACCAGTTTACCCTAAAATTCATTTAGAAGTTAAGATATTAGAATTTGAATTTTTTTTTGAACATTTTGGATTTTTCCAGTAAATTTCCAAAAAAACGAAGAGCACAAAAAAATTGTTTTTTAACTTTAATCTACATGCCAAGACAAACAAATAAAAAAAAAAATATATAAAAATCGGTTGCTCTGCACCGGGTTACCAGCTTGTGGCCTTTTTTTGTCTATTTTTACTGAACTATATGTGTTCGTAAACTAATGCATTTGTCCTAAATTATAGTATTTTAAGTAAAAATAATTGATTATACTACAGGGAATTAATTTAAAGTGATTGAATTGTTTAAGAAAAATAACTTCAAATAGGCTTAAGGGTCTGCTGTGGCGGCCATCTTAGATTTTTATCCCATAAGAGCAATGTTAAATTTCAAACCATTTATTTCGTTTATTTTTTATCATAAAATTGTTTGCAAGGTCTCATTTTTAGCACAGTTACAATTCGCATCCGTTTTGCTTTTCAAATTAAAAAAAATTTCATTTGTCACTTAATTGAAATTTTTGAAGTACCAAATTCAAACTTTTTTCTTTACACAATAAACAATTTATAATTAAAAGTGAAACGCAAGCCGGATCCACAATTTTATAAAGAATATTTATTTTTTTTCAGCACTCAATTACAAAAGATAGATTTATAAAATGGTTTGAAATGAGGATTGCCAAAGCGCTCAGCTGCAAGAAATTGCACTGTTTACATACGGCTATAGAGTGAAGCGTTGGCGTCGCCGGCTGCTTTCTCGTTTACGGGAGCAGATTAAGTTAATGTTTAAAGATTAGTAAGCTGTGTTAAAATTAGTTAAAAATTATTTTTAACTAAGTGTTAAAAATGGTAGAAAATATTCCAATTGATGGTACAGATTACTCCATACAAGATGCATTTGATTTAATAAATAATAAAAGACTTAAAGAATCAGTAGAAATAAATAGAACTTTAAGAGAGAATTTAGATAAGACAATAGCTGAAAAGGATTATTAAATGAGTAAATTGATTAATAATGTCAGTCTGTAGAAATTACATTTAGAAATAGCGCTCAGATAGCCAACTTTCATTGGTGAAAAAGATAACAAGACAGTTAGTAACCTTGATTTGGAGCAGACTCCACACCACTTGAGGGAGGAGTAAATCTATTCCCTTTACCTTCAATAATAAGTTAAGTTATAAGTTCCTTAGAGGAAAGTGTACAACTTATATAAATAAGAAAGTAACACAAGTTAAATTGCCTGCTTTATTCTCCACCATCCTGACAACATCCGGAAGCTCACAAGAGGAGCCTAACGACACATCCGCGAAGGAGACACGCAATCGTCTGGGGGAACCCAATAACTGCACCAACAGCGAGGAGTCTGTTACAATTGTAAGGAAGAAACTTTATTTTGAACATTAATGATAATTAAATTAATTTTATTGAAACCACAAGAGTGAAAAGATAGTGTATTGTAATTGAAGAGGGTTATTGTAATTGCATGTAGAATATGAATCTTCAATGTTTAGAGCTGTTCAGCTGAGATTATTTATGTATTGAGCACAAATATGTATTCTTTTAGAAAGCCAAACTATGCTAAATGCATTAGAGTCATTTACACTAAAGCCTGACTGATTTATGATTGTTTTACGTAGTTAATGATGTAACAGAAAATACAGAGGTCATCTAAAAGTTAGTGTGTGATGATTTGGGTATTAAACGGAATGAGGATACTGGTCCACCTAGGTGCTAAAGATTCTTTTATGGCCTATATGACATGCTTAAATCCTATACGACCATATGATCTACAGAACATGGTTGACATGTGAACTGATAATTACAATAAAATACTTTTCTGAATGAAAAGGTACGATATACAGTGCATCGTAATTACTACCCAATCGTAAATTATTGTGCACTGTAAATTATCGCAATTTCATAAGGTAGGATTTAAAGGTACAGGCAATTTAAAAGTATAATACTAGTTTGGTACATAATTAAAAAAATGCTGGTTGACAATTTTGTTATTATTGAACTGAGACATCAAAACATCTTCTGTGTGACGTGTTTACTTGAGAAAGAATTAGCTTGGTTGGATCCAAGAGAAATTTTAGCCAAGTTATATTCGCTAGTAAATTTATCTTGGGTTAATTGTAATGATACACTAATGTATTTAGTGTGATGCAACAAGTTATAAATAAGTACACATTTGCATTTATAGAATTGATTGCTTTATTTTCTGTTTTTAATTATTTAAATAATAATTTTAAAAATTTAAATTTGGAAAAATAAGACAATACTTATTCTAAGTTTCTAGTAGTTTGGATATACAGTAGAGTCCGCCTATTCCGAACAGAGTTCAGAAAACATACCTATTTTTTAAGCTTACAAAACAGGAGAAATGAAAAAGACATTCGTGATAATTTAGTAGCACTTTCACCATTGCCCAATCTTTTTAACACTTCAAGTTTTTCTTTTAAAGTACACGAAGCATGACTTTGTTTACTTGCCATGTTTAATGTTTAACAGTTGACTCAAGGACTACGAACAAATAAAAAAGGCACAGTGACTCGGTAAAGTAACTCAACACTCCCGGAACATAGATTTACAGTGTAACGTGCTGGCGGCTCACTGTTACAATCAGGTCCCTGTTCGGGCACCATTTTGTAACGTGCTGACCTCTTACCAGCCGTTTACAAACAAATTTTATTAATAAAGAATAAAAAAAAATAACCTTTTGCTGCGTAACAATTACTTGTAATATCGTACTTTCAATTTATATACTTTACTTTATTAATATAATTATCAGTTCAAAAACTATAAGATACTATTCCCTTAACCACAACAAAAACAAACATAACCCCAAATTGAAAGCAGGTTATGTTGTAGTCAGATCTGTGTTTGTCACAGTTGACTACCAAATCTCTGTTACGCATTGATTTGTTCATCTGTACGTACAGTTAGTTAGCTACGGGGCGGATTGCCTTAGAAGTATGACATCTATGTTTCTACACACAGAGGTCCTACCGCCAAAACGTACCACTGCCGCCAACAACTGACGCCATTTTTGTTCCATCTTAAACTACACTGACTTTAAGTTTTCATAACAAGGTTCAATTTACCATGAAGTACTTCTAGGAAGAAAAGGACTCAAATTAAGAAAGCATAGTAGTTGGCATTAAACCTTTAATGCCACATTTCAAGATTTAAACACACACAAAATAAAGGAAAATATTGGCAAATCATATTACGTATTTTACAGGCTCAGACACTCAAACATACACTCTAATTATCAACCTTTTAAATTTAAAACATACAACAATATAAATTATTAAATTTTTTAAATGCAGACTTAGTTAGAATTAAATTTATTACTTACGTATATTCTTTGTTTTATAGTGCACTTTTATTAAAAGAAACTTACGATATTTTTTAAAATGAATTTAATTTGAAATTACCCCTTAATTAAAATTTTACCTTTTTCATTTTTTGTTCGTAGCACTCTAGCCTCGTCGTATTAGGTTCACTTAACACTTGTAAAACGTTTATATGCGAAAAATGTTTCAAATTACATCGACGCCACCACACGAGATTTTCAAAGTTAGTTTTCTCAACTCCGCCACGTACGATTTACACCGTTTTACGATTTATGTGCACGGCACTGTCTCTAATTGTCTTAACACATACTTTAGCGGTATTTATACCTCAAATACCGCTAAAAACCACATTCGTGAATACATTCCACCAGCAACCAGCAACAGGTCCTCCTCGTATAAGATCTCAAGAACAAGTCAGACAAAGGCCTGCTTTAGGCGTCCCTCTCCTGTGAAGATGACGTCACATCGCGTGATGTTTCTCCAGGGGGCCGCAAATATGTCTCCCTACCAGTAGTTATGCCTATTGCCAACATCACAAATCAAAATTCTGTTCTCGTTTATAACAACTGTCCTTCTAGACTAAATTATGCATACTACCAACATAACAAATCAATATTCTGTTCTTTCAATGTTCATTAACTGTAGGCTAGAAATCGAGTGAATCAAACTTCTTCAAATTATTTTAACACTGTACGATGTTTTGTATTTTAGACATTGCTAATTTTATGTAAGTTTCTTGTTTTAAAATTGAAATTAGATATTAAATAAGATTTTATTTTGTATTATTTAAAACGTCTGCATTTCCCCTTTGAATTTCTATGTTTATTATTTATTTATAAAATACTAAGTTTTAAAATAGGCTAAAATGTCCAAAATTTACATAGCAACTCCCTTTACGTTATACGGTACCCTTATTTAAATGATTAAAATCCCTGAAACTCACATATATTACAACAATAAGTGCACACAGTTTATCAAACTCCCCTAGAGTAAACACTGAACTAGATACGATTAGACGCTCAGTGCAGTGATTCATAAATATGTTTGAAACGGGAAGGGAGAGGGGTAGCTAATGTCTCGGCACTATGAGTCATCGAAGGAAATGCATTTTTTCCCTGACTTTCACTGAATCTGTTCATAAGCCGATCAAAGCTGTATAGAGCTGACATTAGCAGATGTCCCTGCTCATTATTTACCCATTAACATGTCAATTCGTTCATATTATTTATAAAATCCGCCTATTCCAAATTCCCGCTAATCCGAACAGTGTTCGGTCCCAATTAGTTCGGATTAGCTGGACTCTCATGTATATGTATTTGGTCATCTACTATTTAAAACTCTAACTATTTCAGAAGTATTTTAGATCCATAATACTAAAATCTATGTAAAATTATGTTATAGATATAAATTACCTATTGTCATCATAATTGTAAACAACAATGGAATTTATGGTGGATTAGATGTCGATATGTGGGCAGACCTTCAAGACTCTGGAAATTTGACTCAAATGTAAATATTTATATAGAATTACCTATAGTTTTTAATTTCACTTGTGTCAAAAATAAATATAAGTAGTTTCCACATCATAGATCATAGATCATCAATTTAAAAAATACTAAGGTGTTGTATAACTTTTCTCAGGAATCCTCCATCTGCTCTGACACCAAATGTGCATTATGAAAACATAGTCACAATGTTTGGTGAAAAAGGTTTCTTCTGTGAAACTATTCCGCAATTACTGTCAGCTGTCAAAGAAGCATTCCAGGTAAATTTATCTTTTTTTTAATTTTACTGTTTTCAGTACACATACATTCTCAATAGTGTAATGCTTATTTTAGCAATTTTTTCCTACAAGAAGACATATCGTCGCTCAAGAAACAATACCGCCTAACTTACATTTTTAGCGAAATTGAGTTATGGATACCAGTGCATTCTACCGGATCTCCCGCATCAACTAATGAACGTAGTTTGGCTGAAAAAATCAGATAGCAGCACAATCGCGCTGAAAAGAAACCGCCAATCTACACAAAGCAGAATGCTTAGAAACAACACCGCCTAACTACAGTTATTTACTAGCTAATACCGCCTATCTAAATAATTCATTAAGAACCAATACCGCCTATCTACATCTCGTTAAGAACCAACACCGCCTAACTACGAAATTATTTAATAGCTAATACCGCCTATCTAAAATTGATTAAGAACCAATACCGTCTATCTACAACTAGTTTAAGAACCAATACCGCCTAACTAACGTAGTAAATTTATTAAATTAGATTTATATTTTTCAAAGGCAGAAAAGTAATTTAAATCATATTTTTCAAATTAAAATAGCATTATATTAAATATCCTTTAAATATACTTGAAAATAAACAGTTTTTGGTCCCTCCTGTAAAGTTGCTGAAATGTTAGTTAGGCTGTTTTTTAAGCGACAATATATTTTATTTAATGAATTTATTACAAATATTAAAAAGAAACATAATAGAATTTTTTTAATTTACAAAAAAGTCCAATCAGTCATATAATGTGATCATTGTCTGGAAATTTCAATTAATAAATACAAAATCTATATTTTAGCTCCTTACAAGTACCCACTTATTAACATCTTCTTAACATCAAAATACCGTGTTTGGCTTTTTACAAACATGGCCAATATGTGGTTGCCAAGTAAGGCACAAGACCCAAGAACTTAGTGATATCAGATTCAAGAATTTCTTTATGACCCAATAATACTGGACACATGCTATTAAACTTTCTACCAATGCACTTTGTTTTTTTTTTTTTTTATAATTTAGAAGAAGTTTGTTGCTTTGAAGCCACTGCAAAATACAGCTGAGCTCAGTACAGCTTTAATCTCTAGCTCGAATAAACTTCCATCGTCAAAACAGTATAATGATGTCATCTGCAAAAATAATCTGATTAATTTTATTCACATAGTTTGAAAGATCGTTTATATATAAAAGGAACAAAATTGGTTCCGATACAGATCCCTGTAACACACTGTAATGTCTGGAATTTGTTAAAGGGAATATCTTTCCAATCCAACCTACAATTTTCAAGAAACAAGAGCATGTAAATGATAGATAAATAGTTGGGGATCCAAGTAATTACTGACCACAGACATTCAACAGATTATAAAATAGTTACAGGATTGTGCACTGGGATCTGACCTTTATTATTAAATGAAAGTACCAAAAAGACTGAGTGAACTGATACAGTTTCAACCAATAGGCTATACATATTTTATAGAAAAACAAATACCTAACCTAACCTATGTAAGAAAACCATTTAATAGCCTAGAGCCTAACCAGTTTAACAAACAATATTTAAGAATTATATATTGTATAGAAACACACCTATATTATTTGTACCCATGTATTAACTTCACTAGTAACCAAAAACACTGTAAAATCATGTTTAAATGTAAGCTACAACAAACCAATATTATAAGGTAAACTATGCCATAACCTATTCAAAGGAATAAACTCCAAAATACGATCAAATTCACAACACATAAAAAAAAAAGAATCCTGTAATAGAAAAACACCATCTTTATTTATTTATTCAACCAGATTTCATTAGATTCCACGTTTATTATCAAAACACTTCAACATTAAATTAAATCCGAATTCGCACTAGTACTGTACTAGTGGACCGCAAAATGTAAATAACATAGGAACAGCTGTTAGTAGCCTATGGTTATAAATAATTTTAAAGTTAGAATGTATTTATTTCAAAACACAAACCTCAGCAGAAAACTATTGTAAAATATTAACATTTATAATTATTTAGCCATAAATCGATATAAAAAATTAGCTCATAAGTAGCGAAATATATGTAAGTAAAGTTGAATGTTGTGTAACTAAAATAAGCCTCTGTTTACATGACGCCATATTTGTACTAAGTTAAAGATGTTACACGCGATTTAAATTAAATTCTTTCTATTAAATAAAATATGTGTATTTTGGCAACAACGAACTAATAAAGTCTATACGATATCTGAGATATCCAGTTATAAGATATACGACTTCAAAAAATTAATCAAAATCAAGTGAAATGTAAGTACTACTTTATACCAACAACCAAGAGGAAGCGAGAAGATTCAAGTAGTCCCTATGCGGAAGGGTACAAAAGATGGAAAAAAAACCGACGCGCGGGTTTTTAAAGCATGAGAAGCCATACTGAGTGACAGTAAAGTTGTGTATTTAACAACATCAAGTAAAAGTTTCATTAAAACAGTTTTTTTAAGTTAAATAAGTGATAAATTCAGTGGAAACGATCAGAGATAGGTATGCTCTGTATTACTATTAACATTTCGGACTTTGAACAGTAAATTTCTATGAACAATAAAGCCAAATAAACTCAATAATTTTCTTCAAAAATTATGCCAAATTTTGCAAATCTAAAAGCCATTAAATTTTAACCTTGTAATTAAGGCGAATAAGTAAAAAGCATATTCATGTCAGCCGAGTTCCTTACACCGAGATAGACATTAAACATATTTAAATAGCCTATTTAGCCAATATATAAATTAAATGTAAACTGAAGTATAATAATTAATATAACTTAGCCTAGGCCTATGTTACTAAATTTTGATATCCGCCTAGAGTCATACTATAACGAAACCTTTGAATTGGAAAGACAATTGAATGAACTGAATATCCTTTGTAATGTAAAAGAAAAACATAATTCCAAAATAAAAAATTGTGACTGTTATAACCCTAAAAGAAATCCAGTGTTATTATTTATAAGGCTACTCCTGAAGCCAATACAAAGAAAGGTATTTTATATTTATAAATTATTATTTATAACAGGGATAGTATTATAAATGGCTTTCAAACGTGAGGCATGTTAATAAGGAAATCCTATTCACATTTATAACTCATCAGTGACTGGTCGACTGGAAGCTAAACTACACTGCGTGTATAGAGGAGGTAAGCTACTAAACTGTGCACTGGACCATAGCTACTCGCTGATTCCACTCAACTACAACTAAACTACTCGACTAAAACAACGTGTCCAAACGAGTCGAATACTAAATTACTAAGCTACTGTACTAAAATACTCGACCCTATGCGAACTAGGCTTTATTGATTTCAAATGTGGTTTATTCAAGTGATCTTTGTATCGCTTTTCAAACAAAACAAATGTTTGATGTAATACTTGGGGCAATCATCACTAACTAATTTGTAGGCACCAGTTTTTTCACACTTATCTCTAACGGAGAGTATTAATTTTCGTAGCAATTTACTATTGGTTAAAAAAGGCACAATGACATTACTTTTAGCCAAATATGGAGAACGTTACCATACACTTAAGACACAAACCTTTTCTTTGTTGGACAATGTGGAGGTGGCATGTTTTTTTGTTCTTGTGTTTCTCGATTAATCTATCATTCATTGAGCTATTGTAACCTTTGGAAGTTGCTATGAAACTATGCTATGTACTTGTTGAAAAAGGGAAAGAAAGAAACCTATGGAGTGATGAGAGGCAGTAGAAGGTCCAAAAACGAAATAGAAGTACAAATATATACAATAAATTGAGTTGTTTATTGAGCTTGAGTTGTGAGAAAATAACTAGATAAAATAAAGCCAGAACACAAAATCTCACAACAAATACGTTTACTAATCTCAAACGCGCTTCAATGACAATGTCGCCATCCTCATTGATGCATGGGCTACAGTAATCAAACTATAACTAACTTAACAGTGTGGCATCGCACAGTATTTATACAAAACTAGACATACCAGAAGGGGGCGTGTCATAAAACTATGCTAAGGCGTTAACCACCGCCTATCATTAATCAAATAGCTTAATAATAACAATAAAACTTAAACAAAATTACTAAACTAATACTAATATTTAACAAAACATAGTATTTATTATATTAATAAAGCATTCTGTATAGGACATAATGATGATGAGAAGAGCATGGCTTTTATGTGGTATCGCTGTCTTCACGGTAGGCCCACAAGAATGATCAGGTGTGGTTTACTTTTCTGGGACTTGGGTTAACCCGGCACTGACTACCAGGGAAGGAGGGTTAATATGTATTTATGTGACCACAACCTTCCCGTTTCCAACTGTCCATTCTTCATTCCTTCTGATCCAAAGACGATATGATGCTCTTAAAACTCCATGTGCCATTCGATTCAAAAACTCCTTAATGTTTTTCCTTCCAAGTCCTATAGTTTTCAGGAAGTTGTACATACTTTTAGATGGTAGTCCACAGGCACCAACTTCTAATACAAACAACTGAGGGCAAAAACCTTTCATTCTTGCAGCTGCTTCTAACTCATAGTACTTATTCTTTAAATGCTGCTGAGGTATATTAGTTTCCCAGGGTACAGTGAGTTCAACCAGGATGAGCTGTTTTGCGCTGATAGAGTAGGCAGTTAAGGTATCTGGACACCTTTCAGATACAGCTATCACTTCAGGAAATTTATAATGCCGATTGCCATAGTCTGTCAAAATCTTCCAGCCAACTGCTTTTTTTATAGAAGAGGGAGTTGTCGGTTTCGCACTCGCGGTCTTTGCACGATATCGTTCTTTCATACACTTAATATTTGATTGGTTGATGTCTTTTTTTGCTATGGCTATATTCAGGCTTAGAGCTTCTCTTACTACACCAAGTACTTTAGTGTAACCATTCACTAACAGTTTATCTCTTCAGGCAACGGACTGCAAGCCTAACTGAAGATTTTTAACTGTCACAGGCCACACACTATTCAGTTCTAATAACAGGCTTTGTCTGCAGATAATGAACTTACAGATTAATAACTGCAGGCCATCTGTACACTCACCTTATATTAGCAGTTTTGTCAACAGTTGAGTTTAAAATTTATTGGTAAAAGTAAATAAAACGCGTACCGTAGATAAAAAGTGAAATAAAGGTAGTTATTTATAAAAAAAGATGCAGCTTTATTAATATTACTAACTAGGGAAGAAAGAAATGTTACTGGGCAAAAGATTGGCTACTTAAACTTTAATATTTTATTTTTAATGTTTCTAAATTTATTTTTAATATCAGAAAATAATTATATCCTAATTTTATAAATTTTAAATTCAAATAATTTTTTATTTTGCTAAAAGAAGAAAGAATTAGAATTTAAAAAAAGAATAAACAAATTTATAAAATCAGATAAAACATAATCATTTACACATTTTTTAAAGGCCTTGATTGTGGGTCTATGTAGTAAATTGCTGGTTGAGGTTGACCAAAATAATTGTATTAGTTAATAATTTAATTGTTCTGTCATCAAACTTGAAGGCATACACCAGTATCAAGCATTCAATTGAATTGCATTTACTTTGATTTTGCTTTTCATAAAGAAGGATTTTGCCTGTAAGTGTCTGTAAATTCCATCAAAAAAATTACAGATTTATCACTCATTTCATATGAAATACAAGTAAATCTGTCACAAAATTTTCAACGAGCGTAAAGATTTCAACTGCAGATCTGAACTCAAGTTATTTGTCCACATACAAACAGTTAAACGACAGTCCATATAAACTGCAGATCTCAGCCTGTCCGCGAACTGTGTGTCTGTGGCGAGATTTAACTTCAGTTAATTGGCCTGCATCCGCAGACTGCACATAAACTTTGTAGTGAAAGGTTACACTTATCATGTCAGTAGGTGAATCTTCCCTCATCCAGGGCTTTTTTACAACTAACCAAAATGTGTGCACTGCAAGAGCCGAAATCGCATTGAGAACATTATTCACAATAATGTTACGGTATTTGTTAGTATACAAAATTTCTCAAGCGTGCAATTTGTTGGGTTTAGTTACGTTTTTCAACAGTTTAGAATTTTCTATTTTAAAATAATGATTTTTATCTAAACAATGCTTAGCCGTAGCCTCGCTGGAACCGCCCTTGATGCAAGTCACTTCACTTTAGTTTGGTACATTTGAATATTGAAATGCTGATTTTCTTACTAGGCTATTATTATTTTAGACAGTTCTAATAACAGAATTTGTATTTAGTCAAAACGGAAAACACTTTATTTAAGCTGTTTCAATATTTACTACATTAATCAACTGAAGGTTTTATACTGCTCTAAAAATTTTAATAAAAAGAATAATTTAACTTAAAAACAAATTAATACATTACATAATATTTGATATGGTACATTTAAAATATCTGGAAGCATACTATAACATTTTCATAAGATTTGTGGTTTAAAAGTACAATTACATGTAATATTTTTGTAATAGCCTAGAGAAAATATCCTCAAAATTTGATCTTAAAATGACAAATTATTTAAAACTTTAGAATTTAGAAATTTAACTGAACCCATTGTAAATCACAGCTTATAAACGACTATAACCAAAATAAATAGAACTTACCTTTCTTTTTTAAACAAGTAAATAACAAAAATAAAATGTAATTATAACCTAAATTAAGGCGTAAGAATCATTTAATTGTTTTTCTATGACAGCGTATTTCATAGGGAAAATTAGTATAAGAATAAATACCAATATTGTAAATTATTTACTATTAAAAACAAACTAATATACTGAAATTAAAGTTTATTAAAAGTGCAGAAGTGAAAACAAATTACAGAAGTTGGGTATATTTTGATGGTACAGTTCGTTATGGACCTCAGAGACGAAGTAACAGATGTTTAGTGATAGAACGATATATCGAATTGGCGGTAATAACGGATATAAAGTTTACGTGATATAAAATTAAATTACAACGTAATAAACAAATTTTATTGTAAATAATAAGTAAAAAGTGATATTAGAACAAGATTAGACATTTCTGTGGACATAAAAAACATTTTTGTAAATTTATCCTTTCAAACTCAATGCCATCACAGCGATGAGCCAAAGCAAATATAATACAGACAGGCATACACCATTATAGCCGGCGGGAGGCCTAAAGTTTTAATTAACACTTACCAATTGATTATTTGATGATGTAACATTGTCCTGGTGCATGTATCTTATAATTATAAAGGAATAATAATTTGAAATAAATAAAAAAAATAAATATAAATTCTCAGAAGAAGATGTCCCAAATATAAAAGTATAGTAAGATAAATTTAAAAGAAACCTGCAGAAACAGAGATAATACTAATCCAACTAAAATTTTGAAATTAGAACTTACTTGCCTATATTAAAGTGTTTTCACTAACTGTAAAGTAAATTGAACCTTAATGAAGATTTGAACTTGATCTTCATAGTTTGTAGGATTGTTAATGTATAATAATACTAGCTGACTTGGCAATGCTTCGCTATTGCATAATTTTGGCGAAATAAATGCGACAAATGATGGTAATTTTATGTGTCATAAAGATATGAATCGTAAGTTCTAAACCATGTCATTTATTGTCAGATTAGAAATAACTAAAAATTAGTTATTTCGTGTTTTATGGTTGTATGCACCACTAATTTTACATATTCCAATTATTTTTTTATATTCTTAACCATCATAAATATTTTGTTTGTTAGTTTACCATTTTCTGTGTGGAAATAAAAATGGCTATCCAGTCTCGCCACGGGGAGGCCAGCAAACTTGGAGACCATATATTTACAATTATTTTACAATATATATTTAAAAAATACAAACAACACTATTCTCACTCACATAAGTTTAATTATCAACCAAACTTATAATCTGCCAGTTTTAGCTCATGTATCACTGAGGATGACGACTTTGTCGTTGAAACGCGTTTGATAGTTAAACTTATGTGAGTGAGGAGAATAGTGTTGTTTTTATTTTTTAAATATAAATTCCTTCTCACCCGTCGAGCTCAAAGTGTATTTTATAATATTTACAATGTTTAAGTACAACTAAAAGCTAAAACAATTCATTGTGATGTAAGTTAGGCGATAAAAATCAAATTCGTTACTGTAGTACTTCTCTGTACACAACATTTGCAGTTTTCCTTTTGGCTGCAATATGTACAGGTTTTTAGAGGAGCTAACTTTGGAGCAGGCAACGTAGAGTTGACCGTGAGAGAAACCACACCAGCTACTTTTAACGTTTGACCTTGAGCTTTGTTTATGGTCATGGCAAAACATACTTTAACTGGAAACTGTAGATGTTTAAAAGTGAAGTGGTAATCTGATGGAATTAATGGGATTCACAGAATAAAAACTGTTTCTCCCTCGCCTGCGTCTGTGATGATGTTTAGATAACGTCAATCACATGTTTAGATAGCGCCTTCACCTGAAGTCTGGTACCATTGCACATTTTTGGAGGATTGATGTTTCGGAGCAGCATGATTGGTGCTCCCACCTTAAGACGGAGGCTATGAGGTGGGATCCCTGGTGGGTTAAGTGTATGGAGGAACCGCGTAGTGAACTGCGTCCTCCAGTTCCAACACACAATCTACTGACTCGTACTTCATCTCCTCTCCAGGCAGCTGTCCCAACAGGATGTTGTTAATGTTGGTCGCAGACTCGTTTGTTGGAGTGTGGATAGCTCTTTCTCTTAGCCAAGACGGGACTCCCTTTAAATTTGGGTATATGTACTCAGTGAAATCTTTTATTGTGTTGGAAACTCAGTACACAGGGTATCTGGAATACATATTTTACCGTTATCCTCTTGTACCTGACCATTCCCGATTTGTAAAAGCAGGTCAGAAAATTCTTCCATTTCTGACTCTCCCATCATTTGTACTCTCATATTAACTTTTAATGTAAGAGTTTTCACCAACGGCCATAAGTACGAAGACTTTAGAAATGCCTTTACTTCATCAACTCGAGTTCCTCTAGGAAGTATAGGTAAGGTTTGTCTAAAGTCTCCAGCCAGAAGTACGGTTACTCCGCCCATCAAGCTCCCATTATTCTTTAGATACTTTAGTGTCCTGTCAAGTGCCTCTATGCCTCCTTTATGTGCCATTGTAATCGTCCCACACAATCATTTTGCAAGTCCGCAAAACATGAGCCATGTCACTCTGCTTTGAAATGTTGCAAAGTGGGGTTTCATAGCAGTTGAGGTCTAGAGGCAACTTCAAAGCCGAATGTGCTGTTTTTCCCCCAGTAAGGTAGCTGCAATTCCAGACGAAGCCACAGCTATAGCAATGTGTTTCTCTTTTCTGATCTTAGCCAACAGTAAGTTAATAAGGAAGGTTTTTCCAGTACCTCCTGGAGCATCCAGAAAGAAAAGATGTCCATGGTCAGAATTTTTTCTGGCTATTAAGGTGTCATACACATGCCTTTGATCAACATTCAGAGTTGACTTGTTTTTTCTGACTAACTCGGACATCTCTGAAACGTCATAAGAAACCTCTCTCATTAACTCACGATTTAAAATCAACACTTTGAACAGAAGGGGTGGGTAGATCGTATTTCTGTATATGATGGCCAGACATAGCAAAGACCAAGTCTTCCAACAACATCAAGGTCTTGTTGTACACAATAGCCATCTCTGCCTGCACTCCTTCTGAACATTGCTGCTGAAGCCTCATTTTGACATCGTCTGACATTGCTTCCTTGTATTTGTCCTAGAGTTTAAGGGCATCAGCAACTTAACAGAACACCAACATCACTGCAAACAATACACATATTTTGTGAGGAGATCTTGATAGTGCAGCTTCCTCGAGAGTCTTACACCAGTGACTATCATCCTCCAGTAATCCCAGTGCTCTGCACGCTGATTGAAAAGTGGGATGAACCACACCATTCACCTTCTTGAGATGACCGAAGCATGTAGAAGTAAAAGACAAAGATGGTAGCACTCAATATTCATGGGGTGCACGATGTAGACTCTACCTAAACCAACGTCCTCTTTTACTTGGACACCCTTGGACACTTTTTCCCTGCTTTCTTTTGCAGAACTAGAACTTGTTGTTATTTTTCCATACGTAAACCGTATACTTCACTGTATGTCCGAGCAAAAAAGTCTATTTTACACAGATCAAAGAACCCTAACAGCGTGGATTTTGGAGGGTTTTGAACTTTATTTTCAACGTTGTTAGGGTTAGAGTAGACTCTTTGGCCATTTTCAAGATGTACTGAGAGATGCATGATGGGTAGATATCTCTCATGGATTGAGAAGTAGAACATCCGCCAAGCAGCCTAGGAGCTACTGATGTACTGACCGGATTCGTATCCTTTTACCTCATCAAACTCATTCTTGAGACCAAACGATGCCTGATCACTGCCCTTTACGTACTTACAAATGTATTTGATAGATTTTATTGAATTACAGATTTCTATGTTAATGTGTCCATCAAAGGTACGAAGAAGGACAGGATTACAACCCACCTGTTGTCCAGATCGTTTTTAAAAATTTTTCCAGTAAATCCTCCGTCACTCGGAGAGCGGTGTCAGTATTATGGGTAGCCATCATCAGCAGTCTGAGTGTCCTTGGCGAATGGGCAGGGGTAACATTTGTTGCAAGAGTCGTTCATCATACAGGGAGAGTTGGGATTCAAACCTTCGCATGGTCCATGGATCATGGCGGACTTGACTATGTCATGGAGCTTCAGATCAAGATCAGGATCCGGAATTTTAGCACTAATAACACTGTCAGTTTGGCTAGGTGTTATTTTATTAATGAGCCACAGCAGAATGTAAATGTGAGGAAGTCCACACTTCTGCCATTCTACTGTGTACATGGAGTACCCAACTGGCCCGAAAATACAACCTTTTTTTAAATAAATTCATGATCCTTTTTACTTTTAGGTGAAACACTCTCGCTATAATATCATGCCTGCAGTGAGGTGCCTGACCATCAACTAACTGTTCCTGGATTTCAGGCCATTTTGGATTACACATGAAAGTAATAAATAGATCAGGGCGACCGTGTTGGCGTACATACGTCATGGCGTCTTGTGTCCTTTCATGTATGTACCGAGGTCACCCTGTGAAACTGGAAGACAACTCCTCAACCTTTCCCAGCTCAGATGCCTGACCGTCACATACATTGATAGCGTCCTGTACATACAGGACACATACTCCTCAACTCGTAACTTGCTCTGATTGTGCCTTAGAAAATTTAATCTTTCCGTTTTGATTTTAGCAAACATATCAGTAAAAAACTGATTAAGAAGACTACGATACAGAAAAACTAAATTTTCTTGGCCCTCTCTTTACATGAGCATATACGAAAAGAAGGAGGAGGCCGATACAGTTTTTCTTAAGACAGCTTTGGTGTTTGGATTAATCTGAGGGATGTCAATAGAGTAACCATCCTCTCCATGGCAGAACATAAGTGGATATTGTAGCGCATCATATGCACGATGCGCCTCACTTATACGGGTCAGTCGTGTGTCTCTGCCATAAAGAATGATGTCTCGTTTCTCAAAAAGTTGTCCAACAATCACCAAAGCTACTTCCGATGTTGTAAGTTTGTTGTATCGGCCTTTATGTACACCTACTGGCTTTCTTTCTGAAGCTATAACCATCTGAAAATCTTTCCCCTCTGGTGCATTCTCCACAGCAGTTTTAAGTTCCTTGATGTATGGGTTTGTTGCGTGGAGCATTTGTTGGAGTTGATTAACTAACCATGGCTTTACAGCTGGCGCGTTGTAAGTAAGTTACACTCCCTCTCTTCGTCACCAACAAAATAAATTTGTAAAAATTATGGATCTCTCTCTGATGACGGCAATAAACTTCCTATCAGGTGATACACCTGTCTCTGAACTTTAAAGGTGGGCATAAAGTTGTCCTCTTTTACCTCCTTTGCCCCAAAAAAAGTCATTTGAAAACAGTTGTTGTACTGCCTGCTGTTTGAAAGTGTTCTGAATTTGGATGTAAATGTTTCATAAGACTAAAATTACTCCGGAGGTAGTTGAAGGGAGTGTAGGTGGACTTTTCCATTGGCACAGCAGAGACCAGGTGACTCATCTTTCCACTTCATAGCTGTACACCATTTATATGTCGTCATAGACCTAGTTCAACTGTTTTGTCTTTGTGATAATCGGTGTTGCAGTTGTAGTGAAACCTTGACATTGATTTTTCAGACCATGGAAGAACTTTTATGTGACTGTATTTTTGAACGGCAGCAATATTGATCTGGGGATTTTGTTGACTGTACTTTTTGTAAGCCTCACGATGCACGGCAGTATTGTATCTTTTGACAGCCTCACGATTTACGGAGGGTTTTTTTGCATTGTATCTTTTGACTGACTCCCTAAGTGCTTTAGCACGATTAGTATTATAAAAACGTTTTTGCCGTTTTTCCCCACGTTTCTCGGTGGTTTGAACTATGGAACAATGATCTGACTCAACAGTATCAGATGACAAACACGGTTCTGTCGACGGAGACTGAGGCTGAGAGTTTTGGAGATCATTGTCTGAAAGCTGCCCAATTTCCCCAATATTATCCTCCGCAATATAAGAGGGATTAGGAGTATCAGGAATAGAAGGGTTTAGAGGAATGAGAACATCAAAATGGCCTCTTGTTAGCTCCCCAGTAAATCTCAGTCTTCCAATTCCCTCAACAGGCTCTCCAAAACTGTCCCCTAATAAAATACCGTCCCTATACACCTGCAGCTCATAGAGGAATATTTCAGATGCTGCTTTGATTTCACATATGGTACCGAAAGTTGTTGGTTTGATCATGTCAGCTACATATTTTGCATTAGTTCAGTAAATATCCCCCGATGGCTTTAGAGTGTACAGTTTGAATTGGCGCCAGTTATTAGATACGTGATTCACAACTCGTATCCGCACCTCAAAAACCAGTGTGTCGGTGCCATGAGCCAATGAGTAGAATAAATATTGGCCATCAGGCTTGGTATGGACTATTCTGTGAGGGTATTACTATTCTGTAATTTATATATTTATTATTTCCATTGAAAATGTGAAAAACTAAAATAAAGCTTCGGGAAATAAAAAAAAAAAAAAAAAAAAAATGGAAACAAAATAAAGAGCTTTTATGAGGTAACTAAAATGAGTTAAAGCTTATAAATTAACTAAAAAGACGTTTTTGTCACAAAATAAAACGTAATAAAACTCTTAGTAAAAATGAAGCAAAAAGCTGGGTAGCTACAAATGAAGTAACTAAAACTGTAGTAGTAGTATGTATTATAAAGAAATTCAAGCAATAGTAAACCGAAAAGCCAAGATTTTAAAGAAGAGCAGGAACGCAGTATGGTAATACATGACCAAACAGTGCAGAGTGATAAGCAAAACTGATGCACCACAGTGCCTTGTGGTCCGTGAGTAGGAAAGTGAAGGCCAGGGGGGGGGGGGGGGGGGGGGGGTGCAAGGTACAGTTATTTGTGCCAGATTTCTTGTTTCAAGGCTATATACATTTTTTAAGAAATCGTGGTCAATCTGTAGGCAACAAAATAAAAAATCCAATTTACCAATATTTTAAACCCTTCAAAAAAATTTCAAAAGACTTATAACCGTAGAATATTTTGTTTAATTGGAATATCTATCTCATAAATAGTATGTGTGAAATTTCACCATGTTTAGACAAATTGTTCATTAGATATGATGATAAATAATATAGATCGGGGCAGCAAAATATATAGATAGATGCCCCGATTCGGATTTGCATGTATCGATAGAGAAATCAAAGTTAAATGTATATTAGCCAAAAAAATATACCAATTAATATATTATACTATGTATTTTCATGGGGATTTTTAGTAACTTTGACCCCCCCAAACCCCCCTAAAATTTCGAATTTTTTTTATCCCTTTCTTAGCGAGCAAGTATGGCCCTAGAGGAAGCTACATACCAAGTTTCATTAAAATCCGTTCGGTAGTTTTGGAGAAGTCGTGATTTAGTAACTTTGACACCCCCAAATCCCCTCTAAGATTTCCAATTTTTTGAAACCCATTATTAGGCAGCTCCTACGGCCCTAGAGGAAGTTACATACCAAATTTTATTCCATTCCGTTCAGTAGTTTTAGAGAAATCGTGATCAGTGAGTCAGTGGATTTGGCTTATATATATATAGAATAATAATTTTGTATATATAAATTTAAACACTTGTATATTTAACAACCACGAATCTTAAGACCCCAGACACAGAGTTAATAAGAGAAAATAAGCAATTGTATTTTGTAATAAGTTAAAGTTGAAACAGCAAAGAACCCCATATTAAAAGTCATAAGTATTATTGTAAATCTGTGTATTATTTCTAATTATACAGAGTTAAATGAAAGTACAATATTTTATATAAGTGAAACAAACTTCATAATACATTTAATTAGAATGAAATATTTAAATTTACCTGGAGTGTTGAATGAATTGGCTTATTAAACGTTTGTGACAATGAGTAGGAAACACTAGTTTACACTACTTTAACAATGTTAACCATTTTACTGGCTCTAATTACAGATGGTTACACAATTTGAGTTACACACATTGCACCTTTTTAATATCAGTCTAACTTAATAAGAAACTTATATCGTAGAGTGTGTGTTTCATCAATCGGCCATTTCAGTTGAAGAAAAAATGATAGAGCATCCTGTGCATTTGTCATACAAAGCTGAGATGTGTCTATACGCATGCGTCAGTCTTATAGTCTAACGGTGTTTGATCAGCTGAGCTGAGTTTCCCTATCTTTTCGCTAGGTAGCATGCGCGTTTCATATTGAATATTTTATTTTTAAACAAATGCACATGTTTTGAATAACGGCACAATACAAAGTCGATAATTTTTTTGGTTAAACATGATCAGACTAGAGATGAGTTGGTGGAAGATTAAATGTGGGTTCTTCAGGTGGCCTTGGTCGAGCCAATAGGATAACACCAAAGTGTTAAATTATTCAAATTAACAAATTAAAAATTTAATGAAATAAGAAAAAATCTATGCATTAATAAATTAATCTCGATACTTGTACGTGTTTGTTTCTCATGTGTATTTTTTAAATAATTTGTTTCATAAGAGGAATCATTGACTACAACATAGAAGACAATCAGAGTGTTTTAGTTGGGATTATAAAAAGTACATTTCTTGTTTGCAGGTAAATAATCGTCCATCAGTAATTAATGTGATGATAAACCCATCAGCTGATCGAAAACCACAAAATTTTGGTTGGCTAACATCATCAAAACTGTGAAATAGTTTTAATCCAAATTGTTATTGTTACCTTAACATATTTAATAGTCTCCTTCTGGGTATTGGAACATTTATTTTATTTTTAATATAGTAGATATAAGTTTGTTATATATATTATGTTATACATAGAATTATATTTTGTACTATCATAAGAAAAAATAAACACATTTTTAAGTGATGAGTTACTGATTTCAAATTTGTTAGTATCTTACTATCTTCAACAAACAATCTTACTGTTACATTTTATTAAATGATTTACTATTACTGTATTAAGCGTTATATATTAAGGAAATACATTTTTAGTTTCTTGAATAGTTACTCTAATATTTTCTTTGCTTGCGTATCAATCCATTATACAAATAAAGAACCTAAATAAATAGCTTTAAGAGTTAATTATAACTTACAAATGTATTTTCTTCAAAAACTAAAGGTACTGCTATATGTATAAATTGTATAAACTTTTCCAAATAGATGAACAGTTTTACAGTTTATTTTTCCTAACTATTTTCATTTTCTCTTTTCCCAGTTTATCTGTTTTCTATTTTCCTTATATAACTTTCTTGACTATAAGTTGAAAGCTGATCAACCAGTGGCTGTAGTTTTGGTAGTACTAACCACAAAACTGTTAAGGGTCTGCTGTAGTGGCGGCCATCTTGGATTTTTATCCCATAAGAGCAATGTTAAATTTCAAACCATTTATTTTGTTTACTTTTTATCATAAAATTATTTGCAAGGTCTTATTTTAAGCACAGTCACAATACTCGTCTTGCAATTTACATTTTTTTAAATGCTTTTGATTTGTTATGTAATTGACATTTTGTAAGTACAAAGTTTGAATTTTTTTCCTAACACAATAAAAAATTAATAATGAAAAATAATTTGCAAGCCGGATCCGAAATTTTATAAAGAATATTCAGGTTTTTTTTCAACACTCAATTACAAAAGATAGACTTATAAAATGGTATGAAATGAGGCAATGCCAAAGCGTTGAGCTGCAAGAAATTGCACTGTTTAGATAGGGATACAGTGAGAAGCGGTTGTGTTTCCGGTTGCTTTCTCGCTTACTGGAGCAGATCCTTAATAACAACAGATGATTTGAAGATTGACAAAAGATTCTCACTCCGAAGAAGAAAAAGATTTATGTTTT
>JAGFPH010008795.1:29438-40536 GCA_018207615.1 Philaenus spumarius
TGTTTTGCCACATATAGCTACACATTGAGGTTTGCCGTCATACTTCACACATTTCTCTCCAGGTTTGCATTGTTTTGTTCCGCATGTATAATCTGGTACACATTTAGGTGGCGGTGGAGGTGGACAACCAATAGCTGCACAAGTGAAATAGGTCTCACATTTCTGTCCAGGTTTGCAAATTGTTTTGCCACATATAGCTACACATTGAGGTTTGCCGTCATACTTTACACATTTCTCTCCAGGTTTGCATTGTTTTGTTCCACATGTATAATCTGGTACACATTTAGGTGGCGGTGGAGGTGGACAACCAATAGCTGCACAAGTGAAATAGGTCTCACATTTCTGTCCAGGTTTGCAAATTGTTTTGCCACATATAGCTACACATTGAAGTTTGCTGTCATACTTCACACATTTCTCTCCAGGTTTGCATTGTTTTGTTCCACATGTATAATCTGGTACACATTTAGGTCGGGGTGGAGGTTGACAACCAACAGCTGAAGAACTGGCATATGTCTCACACTTCTGTCCAGGTTGGCAAAATGTATCGCCACATTTTATTCTACAAGATGGTGTAACTGTCCTATTTCTAATCTGAAAAAATATATACATATGAGAAAATAGTTATTTAGCAATCTAGGCGTAGTTTTTCAAAACTTACCACTTCTATTATTTAAAAACCAGAAAGATATATATAAAATCTTAACTCGGGGTGGTGAGGGATCATCAGGGGGAACCTTAGAAATCCAAAGCCCCTGTTCTCAAATCACCCCACCTTAAAAATTTATATTGAACACATATAGCTTGTGATTCATCAAATTGAAACCCTTTGTAAACCATGGATTTCTGTAATAAGATAATAAAAATTATGTGATACATTCATTGAATACACTTAAAAATTTATTTTGTCAATTATTTTCTAGAATTTCATAAAGATAGGTATCACACTATGGAAATATTAATTTATTACTAAGTTCAATATTTAAGATTTGACAAATGAAATTAACAGCATGAAATAACAAGAACCAAGTTTACTGATTACATAATGATAACAAGGAACTATTTATCTTATGCCCTGATAAGAAAAAATAAGAATGCATGCCTTTAATTGCGTACTGCAATTTCACTTTTATTTCTTTACTTGTGGTCTGAAGAAGTGGTTGATATGGTTCTCGGTTTAACATAAAAACAAGTTAAGCAATTTTTATTTTATTACCACGGAAATTCATGTTTTATAAAGGATTTTAATTTGATGTATCACAAGTCTTAACTTATGTTAGTTACAATTTGTTGACATGGGATGATACCAGTAGGATTTGGGGAATTTACAAATTGGGTTTCTAAGGTTCTAACAAAAGATGAAAAACGGTCCCAAGAACAAATTTTGGATATCTCTTTCCATCTTTTAAAAGATACAATATTATAAAAATGATTTCGGTACAAAATAAAATTTTTAGCATAACGAACGAATGGCTCAGTCGATCTTTATTTTGTTACCACAGAAATTCATGGTTTGTAAAGGGCTTCAATTTGATGTATCACAATCCGTATGTGTATATCACAAATTTTTGAGATGGGGTGGTAGGAGGGGTTTTGGGGATTTTATCAATAGGTTTTCTAAGATTCCCCCTGATGGTGAACAACTGTCCCGAGATCAGATTTTGGATATCTCTTTCTGTTTCTTAAATAATAGAAGTGGTACATTTAAAAAAAAATCATTGTATACAGTATATATATATACACATAATTTCAAACTAATTTTGTTTGGTAATCAAAGTTTTATATATTTTAAGTCATTCTTTTCTTATTCCCAACTGTCAAAATTGAATTTAAATATAAGAAAGTTAGCAACAAGTAGTTACTTCTTTTAGTGGAAAAACTTTTTTATGTCTGGGACAATATTAAAGAAAGAAATTTTTTGTTACTCATCTATACTAATATTATAAAGAGTAAAGTTTGTTTTTTTGTTTGCTTGTTTGTTTGTTTGTATGTAGGGGGTAATCTCTGGCACTACTGAACCGATTGAAAAAATAGGTTTTACTATTACAAAGCTACACTATCCCTGAGTAACATAGGCTGTAATTCATTTCGATCAAAATCTTTTTATTTCAATATTTGTAATTTTAATCGGAAAAAATTCTTAGGTTAGGCCTTGAATGATAAACAAGCACATGTATTTACATTTATTGCCATAGCAACCAATTTAATAAAATAACAGATAACTGTTATTACAATAATCTGTTGTTGCAAACAGATAGCTGTTTGCTCCAATATTTCCATTAAAAGCTGATTTCAAAATTTGAAGCAATTATTTTTGTACTTCTAGCTTTTAGGTTAGGGTTTTAAAGTGTAGAACCTGAGCCTTGCTGGTTCTTTTAACCATTATTATAACTGCTGTTATAAAATATAAGAAATAATTTAATTTAATCATTTAACATTATTTGCCATTTAAACATTTAACATTATTTGCCATTTTAGTTTTGAGGTTATTATTAATCCTACACCTTTATTACAAATAAAACATAACATATATTTTTATGTTCCATTGGGGGTTGGCGAGCGGAGAACGCAGGGGTCTCCCCTAGTAGATAAATATTTTAGAAAAGTGATTGCCTTATCTTTTGCCTTTAATGTCATACAAATAATATGCTAGGAATTAATTTTCAATTATTAATTCCAAAATATAAAAAATTGGGGAAAATTAATAAACCTCAAGTTTTTAATTTATTATTGAAAATAAAGAACAGAATTCTATTTTTTATTGATTCCTTGAAACCTGAATCTTTTTGGTATGAAAATATAAATTCTGTAAAATATATTATATATGCAGGGTATCCCCGAAATCTCTGGTCCTATTTTGTGGATTTGTTCCTGGGATCGAGAAAAACATATTTCTCAATATAAACATGGGTCTAAGGTGCTTACTTTTTCGTCTGTCTGTCATTATGTGTTTCTTACAAACTAATTGATATCTAAAGAACAGTTTGACCGATTAAGTTCAAACTTGACATAAAGTTAAACCTAACAATGATCTATTTTAAGTAAAATAAGCAATCATGCATTTCAAAATAGTGACTGAAAATTTAAACAATAAATTACCCAAAAACAGTACATTTTAACAAAAGTTGTCAAGCCACCTTTTTTGTAGCGTGTTTAACCCTCCAAGTGCTGACTATATTGCTCTTTAGTGCTAAGGGTTTTTTTGGTTCCGTGCATGCTTATTAACTAAAATCATTATAAAATTAGGGGAGACCCCTGTGTGCTCCGCACGCCAACCCCCGGTGCGACCTTCTAAAAACATATGCTATGTTTTATTTATAATAAAAGTGTAGGATTAATAATAACCTCAAAACTAAGATGGTAAATAATGTTAAATGTTCAAATCAAATTATTTCTTATATTTTATAACAGCAGTAATAATAAAGGTTAAAAGAACCAGTAAGGCTCAGGTCTACACTTAATCAAAAACCTAACAAAAAAGTTATAAATAATAACCTCAAAACTAAGATGGTAAATAATGTTAAATGTTCAAAACAAATTAGTTCGTAAATTTTATAATTTGAATAAATAATTCAATTCCTCCATTATAAAAATCAATATTTACTTCCACAAAGCAGCTGTATTAGTTAGTTTCTTATTATAAACAGCTGTTTTGTATTAAAATGTTTTTATAACCTTCTGAATACTGTAATCATCGTTATTTACATCCACGAAATCAGCTGGATTAGTTTGTTTCTTATTATAAACAGCTGTTTTGTATAGAAATGGTTTTTAAATATTTTCCATGTTAATCTTATGGGGAAAACCCGACCTTTGATATTAGCTCACGCCATTAAGGATAAGAATTTTTGACATCTAAAAGCTTATTGCAAAACTACGAAATGAGACGAATTTTTTGAAACCTCAAACATTAAAATTGGTCCAGAAATAAGGGAGGAGTTGTGTTTACAAAAAACGGCTTCACGTATTATATATAAAGATACTCACTAACAGTAAAGTAAGACTTATTATACATCATTTTAATCACAATTACATGCTCTTTACAGTAAATAACTTTAACAGGCTTACCTTATAATTTTTGTCCATTTTTTTGTTGACCAAAGTAGAAATAAAAAAAAAAAATTTGTGTTCTAAAACCACTCAATCAAAATATGTAAAAAAAGTAATGTAGAAAATCCAATATAGCCAAATGTTGCACAATTTTATGGTGAATAGAAATATACATAACACTACTACTTTGCAGTAAAAAAAACTTTTTGTCTAAAAAAAAATGGCTTTTCTGCACAAAGAAGAAAAACTTGCCTCTAAAGATATAAAAGTACTGTCTAGGCCCAATATTTATGGTTTTAATTTGTTATAAAGGAATAATACACAAATTACATACAAGGAAAAAAATTAAGATAAAATATTTACAGTTCAAAGTCTCTGAAAGTCACTATTTTCAAACGCACCTCTAATAGCACTTGAATTGCTAAGTTCACTCATAATTACTTCAAAAATGAATAAACATTTACAAAAACAAATAAAAATAAACTGATCTAAACTGAAACTAAAAATGAATAACAACTAGTGGATAAACAAACAAAATCTGAGTTCCGAGCTTCTATCTACGCGGACTACATGATTAGATAGTTGATTTGACAATCCTGCCGAAGTGACTCTTTCCAAACACAACCATACATAGAAGTATCCGATTGTATTAAAAATAGCGGCGTCGTATACATTTACAAAATGTGTTGCGCATATGGGTCGTTAGCACCCTATGGCGAGTTAATTCCCTATCGCATGGTCTGATTATCAAAATGGAGGAAGGATAATAGTTAAGTTGAAGAAGATAATAACAGCATACGTAACCACAATATTGTTGTGTTTACATTGTTGGTATAGGATGCCGGGTTGAACAAACCAATTATTGTTATTTTAAACCTTAAAACATAAATCATGTGTTTGCTGCATCAAGCAAGGTTAAGGAATCATTGTCTTTAATGATTATTCAGTAAACGGACCTAACATAATTGCATTTTTTCTCTCAATCTTAATAAGGTTATGAAAAAATGGAATTGAAGTTAAATTTTAACTTTCTATAATGGAATGATAATGACGGAAAACTATAAATTTTTACCAAAATTTCTGTGTTATATTTCGTATAAATTGCAGGCTGTTTATGTCAGCTTTCAAAGGCGGATCCAGAAAATTGTTTATTGGGGCACAAGACACAACGCCGAAGGTCTTGGGGCTCAATACCTGAATACCCCTCCATAAAGCAGTGGGTTCACAGAATTTTGTATAATATTAATATTTAAAAGTGGTATTTATGATCTTTTGCACATTCAAATTCTTGACGTCTTAATTTATTTTATGCAAAATCATCAGTATTTCATCAATTATAACAAATTGTAGAGAATAAATCATAGAATTGAACTGACTTGAAAATTTTAAAATAACCTTATTTTATAAATATATTTTACTAAATTACAAGTAACAATAACTCTCGCTTGTGTGTAGTATACTATTACATTACAGCCTACCATGCAACTATCACGGCAACCCTCCTGGGGCATTCAAGGATGTCTGTGAAATATCCATATTTCATGGAAACACCTGAATAGCCCACCAACACTAAATCCGATTTGCTTTAAATCAAATGAAAATTTAGAATTTCCTCTTCAAATCGATATAAAGACATTTATACAAATATATCAATTTGAGCTAGATATGACGTTTGGAAGCTATGCTTTTTTAATTGGTTGAAAACTGTCCAATTGGTTAAAATCATAAATAAGAAACTACTAACGTGATAAATGATTGGAAGATAGTGATAGAAAGTTTAAATCTCAACCAATCCAATGGTGTGATCAGTGGCGTTAAGATTTTATAAAAATCATCAATATCTGTCCATAAATAACGGAGAAACAACAAATTTTTCATTGGCATTGGATTTGAACTTGCAAAGCTAAATTTTCTCGGAGCGTAGCTGTGATGACTCTTATCCCCTCTTTTCTCACTGCTTAGCAACTGCAGTCTCTTTGAAATCATTTATTGCACTTAAAGAGATTTTCCATTAAATTCAATGGTAATATAAAGTTTAAGTATTGAAGTAGCACTGACGACGACAATAACAACCCTTAATGTTTATAAATAAACATATTATGAATTTAAAAAAAATATATATATATCTTGGCTCCTAGTTGAGCTAGAGAAACCTTTTCTTTTTTTTTTAAATATGTAAAGATGACAGCTATTGGAATATCAAAGTGGCATACCAATATTTCTATTTGTGCAAAGATATTTCCAAAAAACCTAACTTAAAAAGTCATACTTTTTCTGATCCCATTTTGAGGGTTAAAATAATGAAAATTTTATTTACCCTAAACGTATACTTAAAATATAAGTCTCGACGAAAAATATGAGCCTCCTACGAGGACGGCAACTGGGTCTAATTGTATTAAACATTTAACCCTTTTTTAATAAATAAATTAAATATCTTGTAAACCAATTAATATTTTTTAATTAAATTTCAATAGTAACTTAAGGGTCTGCTGTAGTGGATTTTTATGTGGTCTTGTCATCTTGGATTTTTATCCCATAAGAGCAATGTTAAATTTCAAACCATTTATTTCGTTTACTTTTTATCATAAAATTGTTTGCAAGGTCTCATTTTAAGCTCAGTCACAATACGCATCCGTCTTGCAATTTACATTTTTTTTTTTAAATGCTTTTGATTTGTTATGTAATTGACATTTTGTAAGTACAAAGTTTGAATTTTTTTTCTAACACAATAAAAAATTAATAATGAAAAATAGTTTGCAAGCCGGATCCAAAATTTTATAAAGAATATTATTCAGTTTTTTTTTCAACACTCAATTACAAAATATAGACTTATAAAATGGTTTGAAATGAGGCAATGTCAAAGCGTTCAGCTGCAAGAAATTGCACTGTTTAGATAGGGATACAGTGAGAAGCGGTTGCGTTTCCGGTTGTTTTCTCGTTTACTGGAGCAGACCCTTAAGGGCCATAAAAGACTTATTTTCTAAAAATTTCAAGGGTCTAGGTTATTTTATCAAAGAATGAAAAATACTTGAAAATTTTGAAAATTTAATCAGTTTTTTGCAATTATTTAAACAAATTATTAACCGATTTTAACCCTTTCCCTGGTATTCATAATTGACACCAATGATCACCTGGCCTCATACCAGACCTCTTAAATGGCCAAATTTGTCACTTATATTCAAACTACAATAACTAATTAACTACTTATTCAATGTTAACTTACATGAAATGTTGACCATATCCTAATATTATATTGGTATATACAAAATTTGTATATTTACTTACCTAATGCAGCACTGAATTTTTTTTAAGTCCAAATAAAAAACAAATTGAAAAATAAGTTCACGCACAGTTAGAACTTTTACAAAAACGTTAGGAGACACTTTATATGTTAGGCCATAAACTGTCTGTTTTATTTGTGTTCAATTACTACAAAACTACATTTAATAAATCAAAAAATTAACCATGTATTTTAACACACTGATTTAAATAAAACCCAGAACCACAAAAAAAGGAACAAAAACAATAACTAAACAACTACATTGTAAGTTATGTTTAATATGTTACTCTTATATACATTTTGATGACATGGTCGTCATCCTCAGAGGGTTTTAACACTACTGACGCTACATGAGTAGGAGAGGTGATATTAAAGTAGGAGATTAACTAATAAATATTATTATTATTATCTAGAGAGAAAACTATTCTATCGATTTCAAACTAATTTGCACCAAACACGTGAATTAGGCCTGTATAGATGCATGAAAAAAGGTTTTGAAACATTTTGAAAAACAACCACCTTTTCAATCAAAAACCCCCAAAAATCAGTTATTATTATTATTATTAGCTAAACGAGAATTTTTAGAAAGTTGCGGTTTTTTGCATATAATAGGGCATATTAAGCACTACAAATTAGCCCTACAAATCAGTAGTTTAATTTTGTTAATGTGGTTGAAGGGCGACACAACTGTTTTGTTTTTCATAGCCAATGAAATGTTGGAAGTCTCAAACAGGCAATCCCTAGGAGACCCCTATATTATTTATTATCACTAGACTTAGGTTTAAAAGGTTGAATTTTTTTATTTTTTAGTAGATAAAGAAAGAATTGTGATAATTTGTAAAAAAAATCACATACAAGTTAATCTATCTACATTAGGCTAACTTGTTTATGTAAAAGCAATTTGCAAGAAAGTACAGCCACTGAATTTTTAATAATCAGTTTCTGATAAATGTTGCTAGTTAAAAATATATAAAAATAAAACCTTCATCATTTTAAAATATGTTTCTGTTAAATTTTTTACTGTTATAATTATAAGGAAACAGAAATATAACATTATTTTGTTGAAATATGTATGCTTAATTATCAAAAATAAGTAAAGAGCATATGAATACAAAACAAAATTTGTAAACAAACCTTTGTTCCTAATCCGCCATGAATGCAGATGACCAATAAAACAATTTGAAATAGTTTGTAACCCATGTTAATGTAACAAGATCACTAATATATAAGATGTCTGGTTCTTATGTTATGTATCCAGAAACTTATTTTTTACGATTGCTTTAATTTATGACAGCAATTTATGTCCCCGTGCATCTTAAAGATTCTTTGTCCTTGAATTTGTCTATCAAGCTCTTTGAAAACCTAATTTCTTAACATTAATGGTAAGAAGTTGTTAATTTTATACAGTAAATAAAAACTATAGCAGATTATAAAAAAGTTTTTATAAAAGAACACATTTTTTTTTTGCTATGTTTATTTTTTGAAGGTTGTCATTTTCAAAACTAAAAATATATTAAAGAATTATTATAGGAATCTTATTAATGTTGCAATAAAAATGCAAATATTAATCCTAAAAATATATTAAGTAATTGTAACATGTACAAAAAACACCCAGGTCTCCCAAGAAAACTCTGTACCGAGGGGTAATAACCCCCCCTCCCTTCTCTTGTTTGGGCTGTATAAATCACTGCCATGCATCTACATCTATTAATAGACAACATTAATAGACAAACATTAATAGACAAACATTAATAGACAAATCATCTTCATGCTTCCATTTATTAACTTGTTTGTTGTTATAAGCAATAGATAGGAAGACATTCTAGAAATCATGCTAGAGGAAAATCAGAACCCTTACCGAATGGTCCAAGTAGAAGTCAAATGTATCAAAAGATATAAAATCAAAGATACTTAGAAGTGAAGTTAATACAATAGCATCACCAAAATCTACACAGGTGTAGTGGTCTTGCACAAAATCAAGTCAGGTGAAGGCTATAATCAGCTAACACAGTCCCGATCATAGATTCAAATCGACTGATAATTTAAAATTTTAAAAAACAAGATCTGTGTTCTAAATGGTCAAGATTTACAGTGAAAACTATACAGAAATACAATCCAAAGTTCTGAATCAAAGAGCTGAGAATAATTTTTGGAAGCCGCATGAAGAAAAACTAGTACATTGTGTTGTAATGAGTAGCAACACACTGTGGGTGTGAGTAATTATAGCAAAATACCAACGCTCATATTGGTTCTTTTCAACGTACTTGGTTTTCAATGAAAAGATGTAAGAGTGCAGGAGCTTTGTATTCTACTGAAATGCTTCTTGCATAATCCTATAAAAGATGCCTTGAGAGCAAAATCATCCAGATGCTTTGGTCGGTGAAGAAAATCATTTACAAAAATTTCGAGTCATAAGTGAAAGTGAGTTCTGATGAGGATCGTGTGTTATAAACATCAGGCTAAATATGAAATACTACACAAAGGTTTACTCATTTTCAGAGACATTACATATTTTGTCATTGAAAAAATTGTTTAAAATGTTATTACAAATTGGAGTCTATACATATAAAAGGCAAAGCCCTCACTCACTCATCATCACTAATTCTCCCACTTCCCATGAAACTAGAGAGATGAAATTTGGCATGTGTATACTTTGTGATGCAAATAGGAAAACTAAAGAAATTTCATTTTGATATTCAAATTTTTAGGGGTAGTTTTGGGGGTTTAGGAGTAGTTTTGACTGATCACAGTTTCTCAAAAATCATACCACCTAGAAACTTTAAATGTGGTACAAATATTGCTCATAGACACTAGATGCACACAAAGAACGGATTTAAAAATATTTGGCCTGTAAGGGTTGTAACAACCCCTAAATCAATAAATATTGTTTGTTAAATATCTCAAAAACCTTACCTCCTAGGAATGTGAAATTTGGCACATGTATTTTCCACAGGGGCAAGAGACGAACTAGGAAATGATTTTAAAATATTTGGCCTGCAAGGGTTGAAACAACCCCTAAAACAAAAAAATATTCTTTGTTATATATCTCAAAAACTATACCACCTAGGAACTTGAAATTTGGTACACATACTGCTCATAGGCACTAGAGGCACACTAAGAACGGACTTTAAAATATGTGGCCTGTAAGGGTTGAAACAACCCCTAAAACAATAAATATTGTTTGTTATATATCTCAAAAACCTTACATCCTAGGAGTGTAAAATTTGGTACATATATTTGCCACAGGAAAAATTATTTTAAAATATTTGGCCTGCAAGGGTTGAAACAACCCCTAAGACAATAAATATAGTTTGTTATATATTTCAAAAAAATTACCACCTAGGAACTTGAGATTTGGTACACATATTGCTCATAGGCACTAGAGGCGCACTAAGAAAGCATTTAAAAATATTTGGCCTTTAAGGGTTGAAACAACCCTTAAAACAATAAATATTGTTCGTTATATATCTCAAAAACCTTACCTCCTAGAAACATGAAATTTGATACAAGTATTTGTCATAGGGGCAAGAGGAGTACTAAAAAAGGATATGAAAATATTTAGTCTGTAAGGGTTGAAACAACCCCTACAACAATAAATATAGTTTGTTATATATTTCAAAAAAATTACCACCTAGGAACTTGAGATTTGGTACACATATTGCTCATAGGCACTAGAGGCGCACTAAGAAAGCATTTAAAAATATTTGGCCTTTAAGGGTTGAAACAACCCTTAAAACAATAAATATTGTTTGTTATATATTTCAAAAACCT